>JAOTRO020185781.1:0-10936 GCA_028566515.2 Pyracantha coccinea | reverse complement strand
GCATGCTTGTATAAATCATTACCTGTGTACAGCTGCTATTAATATACAAAAATACATCAATACAAGCTATTCTTATATGGCATCAGAGCACCGATCTTGGTGACTCTAGAAGGCTCATCTTTGCTTCCGCCACAAACACAACCAGTTCCCCTTCATCAAACCTAGCCGCCATGGGTGACGAAAAATCAACTGAGATGATACCTCACGTATCTGATCCTCTCATTCTGCATTATTCCGACGGCACCATCGAACGCTATCATCCTCAACCAAGTCAAAAGTGCCCAACATAGGTAATAATTCAAAACCTATTTCATCCATCCTCATCAAATCCTCTTCACAAGGTAGCTTCCAAATGATTCCTCTTTTATTATATTAATTAGCTAATTGATTTATTATTCAATTATTCATAATTAGCTACAAATCATGAACCTCATCCAAAATACCAACCAAGTGGCCGGTCCTCCTCCTCCTAAAGAGGCCGGCCACACCCCTATATAAGCCCTCTCATTCTCTCCAAAACTCAATTCCAATTCTCTTGCAAAACTCTCTAAATTCTCCAAACACTTTTCTTTCAAAATTCTAACTTTGGCATCGGAGGTTCTTCGGCCAAAGCCCCCCCATTCATCATGGGCACGTGAGGCTCTTGGCCTTCACCTAAGGTGTTATTTGTTTTGTAGGTGCAATTTTGTCCAAGAGCAAGAAGGAAGAAATTTGCATCCACAAATTGGTGCTTTCATTGAGAGTTGAGTCCCACACTCGTAGAAGATTCTCGCATCCAAGGTTTTCTATTTTCTTGTCCATTTGTAGATTTTTCGTACGCTCTTATTTTTAGAATTTTTTGTTTGTAAAAATTCTTTGATAAAACGTAAAAGAACAGTACAATGGCAAGAAATTTGGAAACTTCAACGAACGAAAATTCCAATGTTCAAGATATGGGACCACGACGATCCACGAGGCTAAACGTGACAATGAGTGGAGCAGCACCATAAGGCTCCACCATGGCAACCATCGCAGTGGCCACCACAGTAGCCACCCATGGCGAGGTCCATGGCGCCACTACCACAGCCCAAGCCGTGTCATCCAAACTTGTCATGCCATCCAAGGCCCACGGAACCAAGACCACGACCCAAGCCGTGTCACTTCAAGCCCAAGGCAAATCGTCCTATGCCACCCAAATCCAACGCGAGCCCAATGCGTTGCCGCGCCGAGCCCAAGTCTCGCACCCTCGTGCACCACACGCCGAGCAGCCTGTTCCCGTGGCCTAGCCTCGCACCCATATGCATACACGCCGAGTAGCCCATTCCCGTGGCCCAGCCTGCTTTCGTGGCCCAGCCTATTCCCACAACCCAGCCTACTTCCGTGGCCTTCCAAGTAGCCTAAATCGGTCCAAGATTAGTTCAACCATCTCAGCTCCAAATTTCTAGACTAATGATTGAACCATGAGCATTTCACCATTTTTTTCCGCGGATTTGACATTTCCTAACTCAAATCTTACGCCTAGAGTCTACCACACTTCCACTGCTTAAAGAGATGCATTCATTCCAAGTTCTTCCAACCTAAATGGAGAACAACATTTGTCTTGACAAGTCATAGAGTTGACGAGCGCCCTCGCACAGCAGATGACCTTGGTGAACCAGTTCTTGCAGTGCACCGAGATGCAATGTGCCCTAGACAAGGTGTCTTAAAGTAAGACAAGGGCAGATGAAGAACCTTTCCAGTAACATCCCAGCAAGCAGCCACTTAACCAGCCATGAACCGAGCGCTCGAGTAGTGTACATTCTTGTCTTAGCGCGCGGATGAGCATGCACTCTCGACTAGGCCCGCAGTCGAACATACATTCACGGTTGGGGCCATATTCTGATAGTAAACATGGGTAACCTTCTAGGCGAAGTGTTCATTCGCGACTAGGCCCACAAAGAGCATCATCCACTTCACATCGGAGTAGGCAGCACTTAGGACTGAGATAAAAGTAACTCAGTCCGGCTCAAGTTCAACCAGCAGCCTGCGAAGAATTCCCTCGCCTGCTAGGAATGGACCACATACACCACCACCGTGATATAGACGAGCTAAGCAAGTAGAATAGCAGCCTAGACTACCAGGTTTGCTACCGCAACTGGGAGCAGCCGAAAGCTCTGCTACCGCAACAAAGGCAAATTTAGGAAAAAATATAGAGACTCTTGACCAAGCGATTGCTCGATTTCCAATGTAATGAGGTCATCGACGAGGCACGATGACCGAACATGACTAACATAAGGCTTAACTTAAACTCTCCACTTTTTTAGTGTAAATAATATCGTTTATTAAAAAAAATTAAAGGATGAGAAAATTTGACATTGGCACATTAGCCATCACATCAACATTTGACATTTATTAGCCAAACAACGTTGAAGGTTAAGAATGATAAGTTACCCTTTTTGTATTCAATTGTGATTTTAAAGATTTTAAAGAATTTATAAATCCATGATATTTTTTTATATAGAGGAAATTGTAGCAATGGTCCCTCAACTATAATCTAATTGGAGTAATGATCATTCAACTAAAAATATATGCCCATTGGTCTCTTAACTCATCAAAACGTGCATTTGTGGTCCTTTTTTGTCAACTCAGGTTAAACTTCCATCAAAATGAGCACATGTTACACATGTGAGGGGTGAACAAAGGGGCAAATATAGAAAACTAAATGAGAAAAATTGTAGCAATGGTCCCTCAACTTTAACTCAATTAAAGAAATTGTCCCTCAACTTTAACTCAATTAGAACAATGATCCATTAACTTTAACCCAATTAGAATTATGATCCCCAACTTTAACACAATTACAAATTCATGGCTTATGTGTGGAAAACAGGAATCCAATTTATATGGAAAACAGAGAGTTTAAAAACATAATTGGATAAGGAAGACGCTAACCGCGGGACACCAAAGCAATCCATCAATCTGCCGGCGACACTCACGTTTTATTCTCCGACATTTGCGCCCAAAGGTTATAGAATCGGCTACATTAGGCCCATGGTCAAACACTCAAACTACAAGACCCATTTTTGTAATTTGGCTTCACATAAAACCCCGAGCGTGAACGCACCAACAACATACCCCCGACATGCGCCACCTCCTAAAACCCCTCCGCCACCTTTTCCGCCGTCTGCGGTGGGCCCACCACAAGGCCCAGAAGCCGGCACCGACCCCCTCAGCGCAACCGAGACCGCCACGGCCGCCGCAGAAGCCCGAGAGCTTCACCTTCCACGACCACACGTGGGAGGACCCGTACAACTGGATGTCGAAGCTCAACGACAAGGTGGCGATGCGGCACCTGGATATGTACATGGAGCAAGAGGAGAAGTACACGGAGGCCGTCATGTCCGGCACCGACCGCCTCCAGAGCAAGCTCCAGTCCGAGATGGCCTCTCGCTTCGCCTCCGACCTCTCCACCCCTCCCCTTCGCTGGGGCCCCTGGTATGAACAGTAATTATCACCTCAATTTCGTCCATTTTCTGGGTTTCCGGCTTGAGAATCAGATGTTTGCAGGTTGTACTACCGGCGCGTGGAGGAGGGGAAGCAATTTCCGGTGCTATGCCGGAGACTAGCGAGTTTAAACGACGAGTTCATTTCACACAAATCGGCGTCTTCCGGATTCGATTTCACTTCAGGAAAAAGGATCGAGCAGAAGCTCATTGATTACAATCAGGAATCACAAAGATATGGGGGTAAATTGCTAATCTTTTACTAATTTTTGTTAAAAGCTGGGTTTTTCTTTTTTGTTTGAAAATTTAGTTTGAGTTGAATTTTGTGTAGGTTATGCTTACGAAGAGTTATCGGAAGTATCGCCGGATCATCGGTTTATAGCTTACACAATGTATGATAAGGAGAGTGACTTGTTTAGATTATCTGTTAGGAATTTGAATTCAGGTGCATTGTGTAGTAAGCCGAAAGCAGAGCGTGTTTCCAATTTGGCTTGGGCCAAAGACGGGCAGGCATTGCTTTATGTTGTCACTGATGAAAACAAGCGGCCTTATAGGTCAGTAATTTGCAAATTTCTACCATTTACGTGTGCTATTTTGTTGTACCGGAGTGAAAATGTTGGTAATTCTAGCCTTTTTGATCAATCAGGATATATTGCAGCACGATTGGATCAACCGATGATGATGTTTTGATTCTGGAAGAACCAGATGAAAATGTTTATGTTAACATCCGACATACTAAAAATTTCCAGTTTGTGACAGTGCATACTTTCTCCACCACGTCTTCCAAGGTACTGTTTTGAAGATGACTTTGTATTGGTAATAGGCTAAAGCATCAATTTTAGTTCAAGTGATATAGTAATTAGTAATTGTGACCTCTTTTTAGGTGTTTTTGATAAATGCAGCTGATCCATTGTCCGGGATGAACTTGGTTTGGGAGTGTGAAGGTATAGCCCATGGCATACTTGAGCATCATCAAGGATATCTTTATCTGTTTACTGATGCTTCAGAGGGCCAGTCAACCGATTACCATTATCTTCTTCGTAGTCCTCTAGATTCTTCTTCAAGTCCAAGAATATGGGAGGTCTGTGGTTTAACTTTACATTATTTTTTTTTTTTTTGTTAAATCAATCTTTCGTTCTTCTATTTCAAAGTTTTCTGCTTTTAAATGTTTGTGATTATTTCCTTGTGATATGCCCTATAGCAGTTCTCTTTGTTATTAACATGACATTTTGTTTGGTAGCTTTTTTTTCCAGCATCAAGTATGAGCATTTCAGTTCGATTATCTGTTTTATCTGAGTGATATTTCTTGTTTAATGTGGATAGTTAAACCCAGGCAATAATTTACTTTCTCATTTACTGCAGAACGTATTCGCCAATGACAAGGACTGGATTTTTGAGGATCTTGATTTCAGTCATACACACTTAGTAGTTATTTTAAGAGAAGGGCGAAACTTTCAACTTTGTTCAGTCACTTTACCTTTGCCTGCTGGGAAGGTAGGTCAACTGCATCATGCATTGTTAACAATAATTTCAATGTGAAAGAATTTGAAATATGCTCTTGACTATTACTATTCTTATTTTTTTCACCTCATGCGCTGTATCAGGGGGCAGTGCATCTAAAAGAGCTTCACCCACAATTCCTGCCCCTTCCAAAATATGTTTCACAAATTTCACCTGGACCAAATTATGATTACCATTCATCAGTGATGCGCTTTACAATATCATCGCCTGTGGTACGTGAGTTACAATGATCACTTCTAAAGACTGGCAGGATTCTTCTATAGATTTATGCTTTCATAATGTGCTTCCATCATAGAAATGAAGTTGTTAAAATGTCACGACTGTAATTTGAGCTCCCTTTTTTGAATGGGTTCCGTAAATTAATCCTTATGCCAAACAACTAATCTCAAAATTTTGATTGTCTACCTTGTTTGGTTTAGAATTTGCAATGTATTTGAAGTTCAAGGTTTTCACTTTTCACGTTGGTGTTATTAAGCACAATAAACATCATTCTGTTTTATGGTTACTGAATTTGTACTACTCTGGGTAGCACCAAAAGGAGAGTATGAGGTTTCATTACCATTGTGCACATGTGTTTGGAATCATCTATCCATTTGTGTTCCATGTCCAAAGTCCAAATTATGAACCCAATCTTCTTAACTTTCACAGATGCCTGATGCTGTGGTTGATTATGACCTGTCAAATGGAAAGTGGAATATCGTTCAACAGCAGAATATTCTTCATGAAAGAACACGGGTTTTGTATGGAACAACTTCCATAGAAAGCATCAATGAGGAGACCATAAATTCAAAACCTTTGAATTTTATAATTGATGCCAACTCTGACGATGCTCAGTTGTGGAATGATCTTTCTGAGTTTTATGCTTGTGAACAGTATAATGTATCTTCTTATGATGGAGTTTTGGTTCCATTGACTGTTGTATACTCCCGCAAAAACAAGAAAGAGGATCAAAACCACCCTGGATTGCTTCATGTCCATGGAGCTTACGGTGAGCTTCTGGACAAGCGGTGGCGGAGTGAGTTGAAAAGCCTTCTTGATCGTGGTTGGACCATTGCGTATGCTGACGTTAGGTCTGGTTTGTGTTGAATACCATTTCTAAGTTATTCCAGGCTTAGTTTCAGTCATACCGAATAAACCTCATAGATTTTTAACTAAAATTTTTCTGTAGAGGTAGGGGTGTAGTTTGCATCTGATGCACTGCAAAAGTCACATTATTTTTCCTTCCTAATAGCCTTGTGATTGCCTACTAACCATGTTTGGATAATATTTCCAGAGGCGGAGGAGGTGGAGGTAAGAAGTGGCACCATGATGGAAGGTGTACAAAGAAGATGAATTCCATCAAAGATTACATCTCCTGTGCCAAATTCCTTGTTGACAAAGAAATTGTCCATGAAAGCAAGCTTGCTGGTTGGGGTAAGAGTGCTGGAGGACTTGTGGTTGCTTCAGCCATCAATCATTGCCCATATTTATTTAAGGCTGCAATTTTGAAGGTAAACATGGATCGTCTTCCGCTTTTAATTTTAATTGTCTTTTAGGTTTCCCATTAGGTCTTTTTGTACGGTTTTAGTGTGGTTTTCTTTGGTTAAATAAACTTAGTTGTTTCTAATTCGGGGTCTAGTTTTGTTTTGCTTCTCAGCACGAAGAGATTGTCATGATATTCTCTTGACAATTGTAATTTGGTAATTGAAAGATCTTTGGTAATTGAGGGAAACTAATACATTGGGAACTGACATTTTGCAAGCATATGTCTGTAAGGAGGCATTTCATTCTTTGTAAATAAATACATAGTCACGCTGAGTTTCTTCTTATGATCTTTATAAATCAATTCATTTCCTCTGTGCTTCAGGTTCCATTTTTAGACGCAACAAACACTCTTCTCTCTCCTATTTTACCGCTTACAGCTGCTGACTATGAAGAGTTTGGTTACCCTGGGGACATTGATGATTTTCATGCTATACGTGACTATTCTCCTTATGATAATATCCAGAAGGATGTTCTTTATCCAGCTGTCATGATCTCCTCATCTTTCAATACACGGTAGTTTTTCATATACCCTTCGTTATTTTCACTTTTCAACTGTTTAGGATTTTCACAAGTCAGAAAGCGGGAAAGAGTTGGTAGCGTGTTCATGATCTAATTGTTTGACATGGTTCAGATTTGGAGTTTGGGAATCTGCAAAATGGATCGCACGGGTTCGTGAACTTACAATTTATGACCAAAATCGTCCGGTACTGCTTAATTTAACAACAGATATAGTGGAGGAAAACAGGTACCTCCAGTGCAAGGAGTCGGCACTGGAGTCTGCATTTCTTATAAAGGTGATGGAATCATAGATCCTATTTCGCTTTCCCTCTCCGTAGTGAATCTGTTGATCAGCAACCGAGAGTCTAGATGCTGGAAACAAGTGTCACTCACAAGGTCTTCTTATGAAATTCGTATGACCTCATTTAGTTCGTTATGCTAAAGCAACCATTGGAATCAGGTAACACAGTCACGTGATATATCCAATCCACGCGTTATATTCTGTGTGGCACAAGTTGCTTTCAACCATTGTGGTCATAGTTGTTATCTATACATTTATTAATGAAATCGAAGGTAAGATAAAGGTATCAGGTATCATTGTCCTCTAAATATTTTACACACACAGGCATATATATATTCTAATTGTGATGGTGATTTTGACGGGCACCATCGTGATATAATAGTTTAGTTGGTAACTACAAATTCAGTGGGATCAAATTTGTCAACTGATTCTAATTGTGATGGTGATTTTGACCGGCACCATCGTGATATAATAGTTTAGTTGGCAACTACAAATTCAGTGGGATCAAATTTGTCAACTGATCACTGTCATCACCCACCCTGGGAAAGTTTCCCTTCCCCAAGTCCCTACTTCCTCTCCCCACATAAGGATACCTTAATGTGGGATATTATGCTATTTGCTGGTTAGCTGTCATTGCTTTGGTTCTTTACAAGTACCGGTCGAAATGATCATTAATTTGATCGTTATGTCGTTATGTTTAGTTGATATTTGATTTAAAACCAAGGACTCACCGAAATAATGAGATTTTAAATCTCATTTGTTCAAATGATCAACATTTAACAGAGCTGTGATTAATGTTTGGTTGATATTTTATTTTAATCAGTTTCAGCTGTTGGATTTGTAAGTTGATCATTTCGGTGTTGTCAGTCGATGACAAGCTTCAAATCTATTTAGGGTGAGCATGGTTCAGTTCGGTCCATCTTTACCCCTCAACCACGGACGCCATCATCGGTTTCGGTTCAATTTGATTACAGCAAAACACCGATGACAATCGGACCAAACCAAACCGTCATTAGCCCGCTCGGTTTGCCGGATTTCCAAGTCCCTAGGGTGAAACTTATCACACATCTTCAGAAGAACAATGCTAAAAAGAAAAGAGTGCAAAACCCATGATTCTTCTTTTGCAACAAGTCAATTATACCATGAATTGTACGAGAGCAGAGTGGGTAAAAGTGGGTAAACGGAATAATTCCAATCTAATTCTGCTAAACCAACTCTACAACAACCCTTTCTTTCTAGCAGAAAATAGCAAAGTAAAATAAGTCTACAATAAAAAAATTATAGGGCAAAAGAGGAGAATACAGAGGTTAACAAATTCATCTACCTGCATCGATGAGCTATTTGTGGAAGAACAAAAGAATGCAACCACATAGAAAAGTCAGGAACTAAGGCCATTCCATCCTTTCGGCATGGAAATCGTCTGCTCGGATGCTCAGACAGTGGTAACCAATAAGTTTCAATGTAAAATAGGTCATTTTCTTTCTCGACTTTGAACAATATCATTGACAGATGTAACAGATTTCGTCTCAGATTCTTCATCGACAGTTGACAGCCCACCGTCTCTGATAAAGGTTGGATTAAGAAAATTTGCTACAAAAGCCCATAACTTGTAAACATCTTCAAAGTTGGTTAGGAATCCCAAAGAAGCTGTAACAACCTCAAGCCGTACGAACTCGCTTTTTCTACCATTTCTGCCATTCTCCATTGGCCTGCAAAGGGTAGTATCTTGAAGATTCAAAACTCCATTTTTCTGTCTTGGACTATCCATGATTCGTATGTGACTGAGGAAACCAATGCCAAGTGCGATTCCTTCTTTTTCAGCCAGTTTCTGTACAACTTCTGGATTGATTAGCCCTCTACTCCGGTCTTTCACATTGAAAGCTACAGCTGCTCCCCTTTCGTATTTTATTTTTGGGCCATAGATGTGAACAAGATTTGTTCTTTTGTCTCCATCTGATCCAGGCAATCTTAGTTGTAGCAAAGAGGTCACAAGCCAATTGACCAAAAATCGAAGCCGGGAGGTGGTTTTATTGAGACCTAACGTATTGACATGATCAAGATGCCGACATATTATCTCAGGTTCCCTCCTGTCCCAGTCTTGCCCATCACCATATTCCCCATCACTAGCGGAATCTTCATCCTCCAGACTAGTCACAGAAATTTCTCCTGTTTCAAGATTATGGCTTACATGGTCTTTTTCAGTGCTAAAGGATACCCTTCTCCCCCGGCTTGGTTGGCCGTTCTCTTTCAATCCAAAAAACCTACCATTTCCAAATTTACTCCCCTCCCTTCTCCCTAACAACCTAAACTCACCTTCAGTTTCTCTTCTTATGGTGCAACCTCTAATCTCTCTGCAACTTTCAACAGTTGATCCATTTTCTAGGTTCTGATGCTGAGAAGTGGAAGTTGAATTTTCATGACAAAATCCATTTGTGCCAGAATTCAACAGTGACCCATTGGACAAGGGTTCAATGGTTCCACATTCTTCTTGGATCTCTCCATTACACTGGTCAGAAGCCCTTTTACCATTTCGTGAAGTGGGACCTGCTTCTGCCAATTGTTCTTCATTGACCTCCTTGACAGAGTCCAGCTCCTGAGAAACTGAAAGGACAGCGGCGTCAAATGATAGCACATGACAGTCATCGTGTAGCCCTAAGTTTACCTTTTTATCATCAAATACGGGGCTGCCATACAGCCTAGAAGCAGGTTTTGGGGAAACTTGCTTACGATTCTTCTGGCCGGAAAACCAATGTGGAGGCAGAGGCGAGGCAATCTTATGTTTGTTAATCTGACCAGAATGATCGGAACCCATTGGGCTCTGACCCAGATCAATCCAATACGAATTGTCAGATGAATCGTCTTCACTGAAGATTGGGCTCTTCATAACCTCCCCCGCTGAGACACTCTCAGCTTCTTCAAATAAGGCACTCGTCCCATCCCTGTCAGAGCTGTTATCATGCTCCATCTCAGTCTCAAATACATCCCGCACCTGAGAAGATGTGTATGCTCCAGAGAAAGCAGGCATCGGCTTTCCCTGCTGAGTTTCAGTGGTTATCTCACCATTTTCAGCTACTTCATCATCCTCAGTTCTGGCCAATTTCTCCAGACCATCTATCGAATCACTAAGATGTAATGGGTATTCAGGGGTAATCTTCACCATTCCAGACCCAGTTGACCCTGACTGATTTTGAAGGCATCCGACTACTGATTTCTTAATCAGAAGACATCCAAATCCAGTTGGATCAAACCCAAAAACCTTGTAAAACGATGTGATGATAAAATCAGGCCGGAAAAGGGACAGTCCAAGTGAATCCATGTCCTTTGGACCCAACGACCCTGCGTCAAGTAAGACATGCCAATTGTTCTGCTGAGCCAGTGCCATCCACTGGTAAGAATACTTGGCCCCCGTAACCCTAGACTGTACCGGAAACACAAAAAGCCCGGCCGCAGAATCCTTCTTCCTCCTCTTCTTAATCGAAATCTCCTTTCTCAAATCAGTGGTGCAGAGTTTCAATGTTGGCCACTTAAACCAAGCACTGTGAACCTTTGCACCTTTCTCTCTAGCACTCTGAGCCATCCAATTCACAGACTGGCTCTCATAATCGAACATCGTCAACAATTTCTTGTTCGTATG
>JAOTRO020185770.1:0-10936 GCA_028566515.2 Pyracantha coccinea | reverse complement strand
AGTGGGTGTCCGGTCAGACAAGAGATTACCGTTCGGACTAAATATTTGTCACTATGAGCATGTGGCCCATCAGTCTACAAGTTGTTAGACTTCTTTAATCAGCGACAATGTTGATCAGTAGAGCTGGTTGCTCAATAATTCCTGACAATAAGTGACAGTATAAGTATGACTGCATAATGAATAAATCAAATTGACAAAGTTTGTCAAGGCAAAATATTATACTGTGTGCCTTCTATGAATAAATGCATTATTCAGTTGTTTGATAAATCACATGTTGGATAAATCAATAATATATAGGGCACACAATATATATATATATATATATTAACATAATATGGCAGATAGCTTTGTGAGGTATCTTATCTTTTTTATCAGCTTTGTCTGATGGCTTTGATTTGAGGAAAAAACAGCAGCTGTTCCTGAGTCGGACCCTTTGGCTGGCACCATCATTTCTTTTTTCTTTTGCTTTTCTGGTGCAATCATTTCTTTTTTCTTTTAGCTGGCACCATCATTTCGTTTCCCTTTTGCTTTTCTTTTGGCTGGCACCATCATTCCTCTTTTTTTTTCTTTTTCTTTTTGACCGAGTGTTCTCGGTGGATCTTGAGGAGGATAGGAAGGAAATCATCATGCTGTGGCATCTGTGCCATGTCTCGATCATACATGGCGACAATATTTAAAGCCAAACCACGTACCCAAGCACCATTGTCTAAAAGAAGCCCTGGAGGTGGTGGGGTGTATATACTTAAACTAGACACTATACTTAAATGACACTTTTTGGTTTGAGTCTAGATATATCATGTACTTTTCTGCCTCTCTTCCACAAACAATCAGAGTGAGAGGTCGAGATTCAGGTCAGGCAACCCGCTTTTGTTGCTGTGAATTTCAGCACCAGTACTCATGGAATTCGGCGACAACGCAAATGTTATTGGTGTACTGATATCCGGCTGCAGTAGTGGCACACTAGCAGTAGTGCCTCTTCTCAAGTGAGGATCATTGTGGTGATGGGGTTTTTTGGGATCAAGAGTACTTCCCATCTGCAGCACAGCCATAATCAATGGTGTGCAGGCCCGAACCCTTTCACAAACAGAACATAGTCCATCCCTTCCACTTCACACTTGGAAATGTCAGCTTCTTTTTCTTTCAGAACCGTCCTCAGCTTCTCAGTGGCCGCATCCGGTGTCGACTTCATCGTGTTCACGTGTATGCAGGAGTAGCAAGACGGCCGCGTTAGTGCATCGGAGATGTGGGAGAAATGGTGGGGTCCTTAGGCGTTGGAGAAGTAACTTTCGAGGTCGGCGTTCCAGCGGAGAGTTGGGTTGTAAGAGTAGCGCTCCGGTAAATCGTCCATGATGTTGCGGTGCTTGGGGATGAAGGTGGTGATGGTTCTGAGCAAGTTGCTAACTTTCTTCTTCATTCAAGGAGGCGGAAGCAGCAGCGGCACCACCAACACCACCACCATTTTTGCTTGAGTTGCAGAAGCTCGGGGGTTCCGGCGATCGGGCTTTTGGGGTTTTTGGTGGGAAACTGGGCCGGGGATAAACCTTTTATGTAAGCGAGATTTTTGGGCTTGGGGTTATGTGGGCCTGTTTGCCGCCAAAAAGGAAGGTTGTGAGGTGTGACAGTGTAGGCACAAAGTTGCAATCTTTTAATACAAATAATCAGGAATTGGTAGTTTCCAAAAAGATAATCAGGAATTGTTACAGTCACTTCAAAATTCTCGATTTGTATTCTAAACTTTCATATTTAAAAAGAAATATATTTATGAAAAATGAAAAATAACATTTATTTTTAGTGCTAATAAAAACTACTTAAATTTAATTAAAATTAAAAAAATTCACTTAAATTCTGTCTAGACTCTTAAACATTGGACCTCTACCCACTACGGGCTAGTGCCTAAGAGCATCTTCAAATGAGATATTAAAAGATAAATATCAAATGTTAATTTGATGGCTGACGTGACAATGTCAGATTTTTTTTCTACTTCCAACTGATATGTTTTTTTTGTTATAAATGTTATTTGTAGGACCCATTTTAAAAAGAAATCAATTAAAATAAATTTCAAAGATCTATAATTGATGCATTAATAATACCTACATAATAAAATAATTTAAAATGATTTGACATCACATTTTCTCATATGTCATATGTCAATCCACGTAAATTAACATATCATTTGGAGCTTATTCTTACCTTCAAATTTAATTACATGACAACGACTTTAACAATGATGGTATAAAGCTAACGCATTTTAGAACCTTTAATAAAATAGCGTCCAACGAAAGTAGGTGACGCAATTATTCGGTGATTCCATGATTAAAGTTGAATGCTTTGGCCACATCCCCTCATCGGAATTGGCGGCAAACCAATCACCGTCCTCGCTGATCTTATCAAATCAATACCCCTTTAAAGCACACACAACCACCGAATCGCTCAAACGATTTCATCGCTGCGTCCACCGCACCCTGACAACCACTACGATTCAAGACAAATGCTTGGAATCGGCGTCCTCAGATTCGTCGCTCTCCCTCGCTCCTTCTACTCCTCCTCGTCTTCCCTTTTGTTCAATCCCATTTCTCCCAAATCCCTCCCTCCTCCTCCTGTAATCCGCAGCAAGCTCGTTTCCCGTTCCCGAACCATGGCTTATACGGCGTCGTCTGGTTCTTCTTCCAAGCTCCTCTTCCGCCAGCTCTTCGAGAAGGAGTCCTCCACCTACACTTACTTGCTCGCCGATGTCTCTCACCCCGACAAACCCGCTCTGGTCAGCCCTTTTCTGTGAAATCTTAATTATTAAAGTAGTAATTTTGGTCTTAATTGTGATTAGGATGATGATGATGATGCAAATTTTGGGTCTTTAATTTGGTTGAATTTGCAGCTGATTGACCCGGTGGACAAGACGGTGGATAGGGATATCTCCCTTGTTAAAGAACTGGGGTTGAAGCTGATCTACGCCATGAACACTCATGTTCATGCTGATCACGTCACTGGCACCGGCCTCATCAAGGTTCCAACTTTCAAGCTTTTTTCGCGATTTTTTTAATTATTTTGTTAATGTTACTGCATTTGTGTTATTCATGAATGATGAAATGAAGAATTCCTTTCGAATGATGCTGTTTGTGTAAAAGTTGTGTTCTTTGATGGAATTCAGTGGCAAATGAATTACCAATGTCTGGCATTTTTTGTTGCTTTGGGTTGATGTGCATGTATTTTGTTGTGGCAGACTAAGCTTCCTGGTGTGAAATCTGTCATTTCCAAGGCGAGCAAATCAAAAGCGGACCTTTTGATTGAAGCCGGCGATAAAATATATTTTGGAGATCTGTTTTTGGAGGTATGCCAACACTTGGGTTTATTTTCATTTATGTTTTAAGTTTCTTCCACAATGTAACATGCAAATCGGAAGGTTCTGATGGTTTCTGGAGGAGTAAATGTATAAACAAGCGTACCATTATATTCCCCTCTTTTTAGATTAATGAAAGCTCGAGAATTATTTAAGTGGGAGATTTATTGTAATGCTTGTTAGGCGAGCCCTGGAAATAATTATACATGTGGTATATGCTTCCTGGCGATCATTGCATAAGAGTACCTATGCCATCTTGTGCAGTTCTTTTTCACTAGAGTTTGATGTAAGATCAACTTTTGTCACAACTAACAACTCACAATAGAATGATGAACACTTACTAAGCAGACTGAATGATAATGTGCTACATGAAGGTAAAAACTTGGTTGATTAAATTGGAGTGTTTAACCCAAACCTGGTAGCGGCTTGAAAACTGAGATCAGCTTTATCAAATTAATTGCCTGTAGCTGATAAAATAGAAGAAACAATGCAGTATGGTCGGGTGGCATTTCACAAATGTTAAAAGTTCAGTTTTGTACTCGGCTTATATGTACAGGTATAGGTTGTGAACTACTGCATCCCTCTATGGTGAAATGTAAAACATGACCAAAAGAAATAACCTACTGTAAAAAAAAGTTTGTCCGCTATATACTGATTTATTTAAGTTATTTTTATGTGTGAATCTCTGTGTTGGGTGTGTGTGTGTGTGTGCGCGTGTGCATGTGCTAGTAGCCTAGCAGTGATGTGTGTGTGTGGATATGTATCTTATGTTTGTATGGTTTGGTCTGCTGCGAAATTTGGTGGAATGACGAAACAGATCAACACGTAGAGACAACCTGCTGAAACAGAATTTGTCTGGTATTGTCTGATTTGGAATTAGAAAGTTTAATTTGTGTTTATTGTGTGCGTCTTTTGGACATGTATATCTATATGTTTATTTTTGTTTCAGGTTCGAGCTACTCCTGGGCATACATTAGGTTGTCAGACCTATGTTACAGGAGATGGGCCTGATCAACCCCAACCGAGGATGGCTTTCACTGGGGATGCACTACTCATACGTGGATGTGGGAGAACCGATTTTCAGGTACAGATTAAACTTTTCGAACTCTTTATGATGTCACTTCTCTGTGACAATTTCTGCTACCCTTTATCAACTAAAAGGAAAATGAAAAGGAAAAACGAAAAACTAGCAGCATCTTGGTAGTTGAAGTTGGGTTGTTTCGTAAATGGAACTGTGAAGGGCAGTTGTAGTTCATTGTTTTGATTTCTCTAATCTGCGCAGGGTGGCAGTTCACATCAACTCTACAACTCAGTTCATTCACAGGCAAGCACGTGACGAGATAGTATACTTTGACTTTCAATACCTTGAGAAATAAATGAGTTTGATCCATAACATTATATACAGAGAAACCACTAATACTTCTGTGCTTACATATCCAGATTTTCACATTGCCAAAGGATACATTTATCTATCCTGCTCATGATTACAAGGGATTCACTGTAAGGAACTATTTACTGTCTATTTCTTCCATACCAAGTTGAATCTACGCAGCTACTTATGCCACTTGTTTGCTTGACATGCAGGTTAGTACTGTGGGGGAGGAGATGCTTTATAATCCTCGGCTCACAAAAGATGAGGTATATAATTGTTTTTCATCAAAATTGCCAAACACCTTGCATTTACTAAATTTTATTTTCTTCAGAAAGATGTAACTACTACTATATGCTTGACAAGCAGATAATAACTTCCTGTTACTCTAATAAATCTAATTGTCAATGTTTTATGTCTGCATATTCTGGTTCGACAATTATTTAACCTAGATGTGTACTGAGTACTGATAAGGGTAGATATTAATGTGAAGGAGCTTCTGCCTAAAACCAATCACTTATTTTTACTACGAATGGTTAACACGAATATTTCTCGGATGTTGTAAAAGAATTCTGCTGATGTTTAAGGGAAAGCAATCAGATATAGATTCTGCAGTCGTCTGGAGATTATTAGCTAAATAAAGTAGTACCCTCAGTAGAGCATTTTGCATGCATTTGACCATAACCGCAGCATGAATTCACTTTTATCTTTCATCGATGATACGAGTATGTTCGACACTTTTTGCCTATATATCTAACTAATTTGATTTTTGAGTTCTTTTCTGCAGGAGGGATTTAAAAGTATCATGGAAAGTAAGTAAACTTATCGCATCTAAACTTATAAAGTGCCGTTTCATTGTTTTATGGCATGTCCAACCGTTTTAGGTTTGAATTAAGACCAACTTATGTTTTTTGACAGATGTAAAACTCTCATATCCAAAAATGATTGACATAGCAGTACCTGCAAATATGGTTTGTGGATTGCAAGATTTGTCTGAAAGGCCTGCCGAGTCTGTGGCAAACTAGATACTGTTGCTGCTATGATTTGTACTTCAGACAAGAACGTCTAAAGGGAGCTGGCGTTACCACATCACTCGATTGGTTTCCACTATACATGATGCATTCTACTCGTACAATTAACTGCACTATGATACCTCTCGTGTTCGTTTCAAGAGGATACTTGTATGAGTTCTTTTGTTGTGCAGAAAAAGAATAAGAAAACGGTACGAGAGAGAAAAAAATGTCTGGATGAATGAAAGAGCCAGCTACCTGCGGCTGTTGTATTGGAATGACTACCTAAAACCTCTTATTTACCATTTGGCATGCAACATCTTGTGCTGCTCAGCATAACATCTTAGTTGTAGAAGTTCTCGCTGCCCCTTTCGGCAGTTTTGAAATCTGAATTTCCTTCTCGTTTGTTCAGAAATTGAATATTTGACACCTCAGAAGACAGAGAACGTCCATCCATAATTTGTCTTATAACATCTTTTATCTACCTCAATTACGTTATCCATTTTGGGCATCGTTTGAACTTCTGAATCTTGAATCCATGCTTTCATTTAGGCTGTGTTTGGTTAAGGGATTCAAGATTCAAGGATTGAGAGTCTGAGACCAAGAATGGACAACGAAATATTGGATAGGCGGGATCAGGAATGCCAGCATGAGCATTACAAACTATAAAGGTGTGAGAGAGCAATGCGTAAATTCCTACTTGGAATGTGTCATTTGTAAATCTTTTCCTCACTCCTTTGTAATGTTCATGGAAGGCATTCATAATCCTCGCTATTTAACATTTTGGTTTATTTCTTGACAGATTGGTCAATCTCTTTTTTTTTCTTTCTTTTTTTTCTTTTTGTTTCTTTTTGTTTTTTTTTTATTTTTATGGAAGGTCTCCATCTCTTTAGGGCGTGAAAATTCCTTATCCAAACATAATCAGGGGAGCAATTAGTTAACCACTAGCCAACTTGCAAGTCTCTCTTTCAGCTTTACCGAAGAGCTCATCTCTATCCTTGTAAATGTTTTAGTTATTTTCAACTCCTGTTTTAGTCGTATACGCTTTAAATTTGATATTATGGATGATTTTTTAATGAATAAGATCGGAAATGGGGTTTCTAATTTCAACCAAAAAAAAAAAAAGCAAAATCACATTTTCTTTTCATTTTTGGAATTATTCGGAATATTAAAATTTTCAGAACTTAATTTCAAAATCAATGGCATATTGGATTTCTGGGATTCACAATTCCTATATTTTACAATTTTTGAGAATTTGAAATTTTGTGCAATTAAGTCTTTTACATTAGGAGTAATCACAAACCACGTGTTTTGTTAAAGATATAACTTTGACCTAATTTAGATCAAGTTGGAGGACTTGAGTTGAAGATATATGGTCTAATGACTGAGATGCAAGTCTAACTCGGACTTGTTCTTGAGGGATTAAAAGACTTAACCCAATTACGTAACTCAACATTTTCAAAGGGGGAGAAAATGATGGGAACTAACAAAGAACAAGAATACCGCAGACTGCAGTCTAAGCAAATAATCTCCAAGGAAAAGAGGAGGAGGAATAATGAAATTATAAAAGTCCAAGTCAAGTTATTCGGAATGGTTGGTGAGGTAGATTTTCACATGCAGACAATTGAAGGAGAAATTTTTCGGTGTACTCGGAATGTAAGTTGGTACACCATGTTATAATACAAGTTAAAAAATGCTGATTTTATATTTTTTTTTTCACTTATATTATAACAATAGTGTACCAACTTGTGTTTCGGATAATAAAAAAATGATAAGGGAACTCTTTTAAAATTAAGACTTTTTGTAGACTCTCTACTAACCAGTTAAGTTTAACCTCGATTTCAAGGTCAGCATTATAAAATATTATACTAAAAATATAAAGTGACAGATAATTCATAGAAAATCTTACTTTTTAGAGAGTACTCTTAATATTTTTCATCTCTTTCCGCTTAACGAGAAGAATGAGCGTGGTGGCATGCATAGTTTGATTCGCATCCAAATGCTAGATGACATACTTCGAGGTGGAAATTCTCATCAAATTTCCCAACCTTCAAGATGTTTAAATTACTTGCTCCAAGAAACAAGCACTAGTTGTTATTAGTGGCTCTTAAACTTTTTTTTGGTAAAAAGTGGCTCTTAAACTTTGGTTGTCGTTAAACTCGAACTTGAGGAAAACCTAAAGCGTGATTGCGTGTTGGGACTACCACAGCACCACCTACCTTTGTGTGTCAAACCAAAACTCACCTCCGGTCCACCAACGTTTGTCCTTGTATTAAGGTTAGCACTATTCCTAGGGCAAGAAAATGACATTGCGAACAGAATGCACAACTTCAACTTTTATACGTTACGAGTACAATGTTTAGTAGTTTATTAAAGAATACAGCAATGAGTGTATTCTGACTATTTTGAAGGCTTTGTGAAATATATGTTCTAAGTATTTTTTTTAAGGACGATAATAAATCACATTATTGTTAGTCCATTGTAAGGTTAAGTTCATCATCTATCTCTTAATCTAACTAGTACCGTTTTTTTTTAAAAAAAAATATATTTTTTAAGGGATCACTACATCCTTGTTGAAGACCAACACATCCCATTTTTTAGGGGTCTTTTGATATGAGTTCAATTGGACTAAAAAATGAACATATTTATAAAAAAAAATCACTAAAAATTGGACATATTTCAAAAGATGGGCTATAAAATTGGACATTTTTCGAATTTTCCTTTTTTTTTATCTAAATAACTAGCTCATAACTAAATTGGACATATTTCAAATGAGCTATAAAATTGGACCTCTTTCGAATTTTTCTTTTTTTTATTTAAATAACTAGCTCATAACAAGATAAAGTAAACTTCACAAGTGCATTCACTTTACAGTAACAAATATGTGGTCTATATTGTTACTCACTAATATTGAAATGACTCGAAAAGAGGTCCTATTTAAAGATCATGAAATTCGTAATCTTGCTTGATAAGAAAACATATTAGACTCTCTGAAAAACAAAAATGACTTTATTAAAATTCTATTAAAAGATCACGAAGATGTACAAAGAGAATTTCGTTTAGTTTTTTACACTAATTAGATAACTTCATGTCGATGCTAAATAAGCCCTAAAGTTCAACAAAAGTTAAGAAACTAAAGAGATAGAAAAATAAAGGCTCATATATGAGAAGAAGGGAGAACTATACTTAAAAACAAAAGTCTCATAGCATATATAGCAATACAGCATCCTGGGCATGATTCTTCACCATATATACACAACTATATACATTCCCCTACAATAAACGTTTTTCACGTGTTGGATACATTATTTCAAACACTGAGATTTGTTTAGAATGTGGCAGTAATTGTTGATCGTTGAAACCACTGCTAACAATAACATTCCCTATCGTTGCAAACTTGGGGTTGACATGCATTGTGACCTAATTGCTCACCTATAGATGGACTGATAAATTATTTATGTATATATTAGAGTGCACGGTTACACGTTAACAAGGAAGGAAAAATAAAAGCCTTGTTTTGGAGATAAAAACTATTTTCTTGGAGTAAAACTTGGATGGTATTATCCACACATCCCATTTTACTTTTCACATGCCCCTCTTAGTTTATGGCCGTTGTATCGATTGAAAAAATTAATAAGCTATGTGTGAGAGGTAAAAGAAGTGTTTAGCATCACCCCAATAAAACTTTTATGTTATGAGTGTTTTTTGTTTACATGTATCTTTCTTATTCTTAATCTGATCACGTAATGACACAGGAGTAATAAAATATACGTCTGTAATAGAGAAGTTATTGAAATTATAATCACTAATAAGGATGTTAAATAATGTAGGGATAAAATATTCTACAAGGATGAAAAGTATAGTTAACCTTATAAGACCTGAATACTCGAAATGCAATCTCTCTTCTTACTAATTAATTAATAGTTTGCTTTTACTGTATTGTTCATCAAATAAGAATGAAAATTCAACGTGCGGTAGCTACAAGCTAGTCTTTTCCTCCCTTGACATTTTATTTATTTAATGGGAAAACGTAAAGGTTTTCAACCATTACATGATCCTGCCTCTCTATTAAAGAGTAAGATATATATGCAGCGGCTACATAGTCGCGTAACATTAGAATTTAATAATAAACTAAAATTTTGTGATAACAGTAATTTGTATTATGTAAGTTGTTTTGCGTATTCAAAATCTTTTATTTGCTAATACTTCATTCATTTTCTTTCTTCCAAACGCAGCGACCTAAGAAACTGAAAGCAAAACATCTTATTTAAAGAAATACTGAAGACTTTTTGACTAAAATAAATTTCGATTATGCATTCAATTTCAAAACTTGGAGTAGAAAAAAAGTAGACATATATATAAACCAAAATATTTTCAAAGTCAGCATCACAAGGGACCAGAGACGAATTATACAGGAGCACGATAGAACACCAATTTCAAAGCCTTAGTTTAAACATATACTAGCCTAAGGCCACACATTTTGTATGTGAAGTAGTTTTATTATTATTTTATTTAGAGAATTTGTGGAGAGAGAAGTTGGAGAGAAACGTGAAAAAGAGAGGAACCGATGAGTGATGAGGAAGAGATAAAATGCAGGAGTGGAGAGATATTTACATTTAGATTTTTGTTTTTAAAATTAGAAATATGCTATGTTGACATGTGAATGAGGAAAGAAGAAAAAAATTATATTTTATTATTAGAAAATTATATTATTGCGCATGATGTTATTTTGTATAATAAAATTAAATATTTTTCACCTTCTTTTAATTGACAAAGAAAATTAACTAATATGTAATTTAGATAATATTGTTATTTATTGGAGCCAACAATAATATTTCAAAATCCAGTGGTCCAAATGCAACACAAAACCTGCTCTCACGCAATTTTTTATAAATATCGAAATTAATAAATATAATAAAATAATGGCTGCAACTGCTTGCATGTCTGCCTCAAATTGAGAGATTTTTCAATGTGATCGGAACACAAGATTGGTACATCACGTGTCACTTTACAAATTATGGGATATGTGTAGTAAAAAGTTAATAACTTAAAAAATACAATTTTCTACCACTTATATAAAAACACATGATGTATTATCCGTATTTCGATCACAATGAAAATTTTCTCCTCCAAATTCCACCGCTACCCTCGTTTCTCTCTGTTTGTACACTTCATGTGTTTTTTTTTTTTTTTTTTTTTGTGTTCATATTTGTAGGCGTGTTT
>JAOTRO020185761.1:0-10937 GCA_028566515.2 Pyracantha coccinea | reverse complement strand
AGAACCATTCGAACTCTATTTCCTTCTTCCATTCTTCAGTTGCTATGCATCTGTGATCCAGCTGCCATGCTTATCCACCAACACTCACTTCTAAGCTGGTAGCTAGTTTAACTCCAAGCTTCTCTCTGAGTGTGCAGAATTGATCTTTGGGAAGTGCCTTGGTGAAAATATCGGCAAGTTGATCTTCTGATTTGCAATAGATTAGCTAGATAATGGTTGACTGCAATGCTTCTCGAATGTAATGATATCTTCTTCCAATGTGCTTTGTTCTTTGATGGAACACAAGATTTCTTGTCATAGCAATGGCATATGTATTATCGCAGTACAGAGGAGTAGCTTCAGTTTGTTCTTCACCAAAATCTTGAAGTACAAACCTCAACCACATAGCTTGTGTGGCTGCTTCTGTAGCACTCAAGTACTCAGCTTCAACTGTTGACAATGCAACACTGTGTTGTTTAACTGATGCCTAAGAGAAAACCCCACTTCCAAATGAGAAAGCATAACCATATGTGTTTCTCATATTAGTTTCATTTCCACTCCAACCACTGTCACAATAGCCTATGAGAATTGATTCTTTGTCGTTCTCATACTCAATTCCATAGTATAGTGTGCCTTGTATATATCTGAGAACTCTCTTAGTTGCTCCCAAGTGCTTCTTTGATGGTCCATGCATAAATCTAGCAAGTAAGCTAGCTGCAAACATAATGTCAGGCCTAGTTATAGTCAAATACAAAACACTTCCAACCAATTGCCTATACATATTTTCATCAATTTTCTCACATTCATCATCTTTCTTAAGCTTGTCACTTACCACCAATGGAGTGCTAACAGGCTTGTAGTCCTTGAATCCAAATTTCTGCAGCAAACTAACTGCATATTTCCTTTGGTTAATGAAAATCCCAGATTTAGATTGAAGAATTCTCATTCCAAGAAAGTGATATAACAGTCCCAAGTCTGTCATTTCATATATGTTCATTATGTCAAAGTTGAACTCTTCTAACAACTCAGTGCTGCTACTTGTGTAGATAAAGTCATTTACATAGATAGAGACAATAATGCTTTCACTTTGTCCCCTTGACTTAATGTACAAGGTTGCCTCACTTGGACTTTTGGTGAATCCACAATTGTGTAATTGAGTATCAATTTCTTCATACCATGCCCTTAGGGCTTGTTTTAACCCATACAAAGCCTTCTTAAGCTTGTAGACCTTGTCTTTTGCACCATGCATAATAAATCCCTCTGGTTAGTCAATGTAAACTTCCTCTTGTAATACACCATTAAGGAAAGCTGATTTCACATCAAGCTGAACTAACTTCCACTTCTTTTGAGCTGCTAAAGCAATGAGAGTCCTAATGGTGTCTAATCTTGCAATAGAAGCAAAAGTTTCATTAAAATCAATACCAGGCTTCTGTGTATAACCCTTGGCAAGAAGTCTTGCCTTGTGTTTCTGAATTGTCCCATCCAGATTCAATTTGTTCTTGTAGATCTACTTCACTCCAACAATAGGTTGGCTTGATGGTCTATTAACCAATTCCCATATCTTGTTTTTCTCAATCATGTCAATTTTTGCATCCATAGCCTTTTTCCAAGCTATATCAGTGACAACATCAGTGAAGCATTATGGTTCAATCATGCTAACATTGCATCTAGCATATATCTCACTTAGTGACCTTTCTTTAATTGGTGTGGTATTAGCAGAACTAGACTCACCACTCTCAGTTTAAGAGTCAGTGACCCTTTAAGTTATACATCCATTCTCTTCTAGTTGAATGTCTTCTCAGAGTGGTGATTGATTAATCTCAGATAAATTCAAATTAACAAGAAATGGTAGCTTCTCATCATTTTTTGCAATGCAACTCCAAATACGCCTCTCATCAAATACTACACTTCTTGACAAGAAAATCTTCTTGGTATTCAAATTGTAGACTTTGTATACCTTCTCCATCTTTCCATATCCTACAAAAATACCTTTCATAGAGGCTTCATCCAGCTTCTAACCAAACACTTTTAAGTGTTGAATTCCTGGTTTTCTCCCACTGAAAGCTTTAAATGGAGTTTTGTGTTCCACAGCTTTAGTTGGACACATATTGAGTAAGTACACTGCAATGTTAACTGCTTTACCCCAGAAGTCATTAGGTAAATGCTTGTCATGAAGCTTACTTTTAGCCATTTCAACAATGGTTCTGTTTTTCTTGTCAGCAACACCATTTTGCTGAGGAGAATATGCCACTGTCAATTGTCTCTCAAGCCTTAAGTCTTCACAGAATTGAATAAACTCATGAGAGTTGTCTTCTCCACATCTGTCACTTCTTAATTTTGGAATTTTTAGCCACTCTACAATTCAACCATGGGTTTGAATTTCTCAAACACCTTGAACACTTTTGATTTGTGATTCAAAAGAAAAACCCAACACATTCTGGTTGCATCATCAATGAAAGTCAAGAAGTATCTATTCCCTCCAAATGTTGTGACCTGCATTGGACCACACACATCTAAGTGAACTAATTCCAGAGGCTTGCTTGCTTTCCAAATCAGCTTTCTGCTAAAAGCATCGATGCGCTGTTTTCCTACAATGCACCTTTCATATACACTATAGGTCTTCTTAAGTTTTGGTACTCCCAACACCATGTTTGTAACAGATAATAATTGCAAGCTGTTAAAATTCAAATGCCCCAGCCTTTTGTGCCATTCCCAAATATCACCCTCAATACTAGCTTTTAGTGCACAACCATTCATATCCTTCATTAATAGTGGAAAACACCTATTACCAGTCATTTTTACAGTAACAACATGACTCTCTAAGCTTTTATCTTCAAAGATTGCAACCTGATCATCTCCAAATAATAAGAAATAACCATGCTGCAACATTTGCCCCACACTTAGAAGATTTTCATCCAGTCTTGGCACTCGCATTACTTCTTTAATGTGTATGACACCTCTCTTGGTTTCTATCACTAAAGATCCTTTTGCACTAGTTTAAACAATCTGTCCATTCCCCATTTTGGTTCTTGTTGAAACACTTATGTGATTGCTGCATCCATTGTCAATATACCAAACATGCTTATTCTTGACTATTGCAGCATAATTACAAGCAAAAGAACATATAGGTTTCCTCCTCCATTTGCTATGCCACTTGAACCTGTTGAACTGGTTTACTTCTGCAATCTCTGGCAAAGTGATTAAATCTGCCACAATTGTGACACTTTGGCTTTCCCTTAAACCTGCATTCACCATAGTGTATATTTCCACATATTTTACGTCTCTCTTGTATTTTACTTGTTAAACCAGGGTTTGGTAGCATATTGATGCCTATCATTAGACTTAAACTATCATTTCTTATCTCTAAATTTGAAATGCTTATTCCCTTTGCACCAGTGGTTTGTGATCTACTTTTGTTTTGGATACTAAGATTGCTAAATGCCTTATTGCTCACTTCCTCATCTTTAATATGTCTTCTCAACCTCTGCTCAAATCTTTTTAGAGTTGCAACAACCTCATTTGGGTCAATCTCATCCAATCTTTTGGTTCCCTCAATAACTAACACAATGTTATCATATGCAGGAGTTAGACTAATTAACATTTTGTCAACTAATCTCTTGTTTGGCAAAGTTTCACCAAACATCTTCATCTTATTCTCAAGAGTAGATAATCTAGCTAGATAATCAGAGAGAAATCCATTATTTCTCATCCTAGCATATGCAAAATCACGGCAAATACCTTGTAATTTCATAGCTATGACTTGAGCATCACCCTTGAATTCTTGCTTAAGAACATCCTAAGCATCCTTTGCAATCTCCTGATTCGCGATTCTGGGAAAGATCTCATCACTCATAGCTCCTTGTATCAATCCCAACACCTTTGCATCTCTGGAGATAAGATCCTGAGTTGCAAGAATTTGCTTCTCATTCGTCTCCCTCCATTCCTTCAATAATGTGAAGCCATCTTCAACAAAGCTCCACATATTATGAGACTTGAATATAGTTTTCATTATGATACACCTGAATTCATAATTGACTTCTGTGAATACTGGTGCACGAAGATCAATGCTAGATCCAACCATTTTTATGCTTCTGAGTTTTTTTATTGAAAAACTTAGATGAACATTCACAGATTCACTCCAGATTCAAATCCAACCTGGCACTAAGGTCATATTAATGTTTTGGATAGTTTTAGGCTTAATTTTTTTGTGTATTTGTAATCAATTCAACAAGTAATTGAAATGAGATTGAATAAGATATATGGAAGATGAAATTTAGAGAAGAAATGAGTACAAAGCTCCTCGAATTACATTGGATTCGATACACCAAAGTCGGCTGACATGGTGGGATTTATTTATTGTTTCTGCTGAGATTATTTCTCTGTTCTAGAAAACAAAACACTATAACTTTTCATATATTTCTATGGTTTCTTCAAGAGAAAATTCCTCTAGTTTCGCTTAGCTTCAGAACTCTGGCTCATAAGGGGTTCTGTGTCATCTGGTGAATCAAACAAGGAAAAATAAAGCAGATACAATCGAACCACAAATAGGCGTAAGCGGTCGCGGATGTGGAAGCAGCACCTGGACGATCTCATCTTCTCTTGATCGAGAGAAATTCCAATGAAAGTGGTGGATTGGTTGCCATCTCTCTCTATGAGTCGGCTTTAGTAATTTTCAATTTTGTTTTAGTTTATTTTAGGGAGCTTTATATATAGAGACAAAAAAAATTCACTATATTTCAAGGAACTCCACTAGTTTTTAAACATGTCAAGAAGAGACAAAAACATAAAAACAACTAAAGCCCAACCCAAAAACATGGAAACAATGTATTAAAATACCAGTTGTACCCTTAAGGCTTTAAAGTTATTAATAAACTTATTCTTCACAACTCCAACAAAATTAATATGTGTTATGCTAAACCCATCCTTAACTATTTTTTGTAAAATTAGTTCAACCTGTCTTCGGCCATTTTTGCAGAATCAGTTCAATCCGTCATTGACCATTTTTGCAGAACCAGTTTAACCGGTCCTCGACCATTTATGCAGAACCAGTTCAAACCTTCTTTGACCATCTTTGCAGAACCAATTCAATCGGTCCTCGACCATTTATGCAGAATCAGTTCAAACCATCTTCAACCATTTTTGCAGAATTAGTTCAATCCGTCCTAAATCATTTATGCAGAATCAATTCAACCGATCATCGATTATTTATGCACAATCAGTTCAACCCATTTTCGACCATTTTTACAGAATCAGTTTAACCTGTCCTTAACCATTTATGTAGAATCAGTTCAACCCGTCCTCGATCATTTATGTAGAATCAGTTCAACCAACCTCGACCATTTTTGCAGAATCAGTTCAACCTGTCTTCAACTATTTTTGCAGATCAGTTCCCCGTCCTCGACCATTTTTGCATAATCAGTTCAACTTGTCCTCAATCATTTATGTAGAATCAGTTCAACCTGTCATCGACTATTTTTGCAATATCAGTTCAACTAGTTAAACTCGTCCTCGACCATTTTTGCAGAATCAGTTCAATCCGTCTTTGACCATTTTTTCCAGAATTAGTTTAACCCATCCTCGACCATTTTTGCAAAATTAGTTTCAAATAATTTGACCCTAGTAAAAATTAACTCAATAACACATTTGTTCTAATTTAGGTAAATAGTGAACAAAGTGAGATCCTTAAATCCAAAGTAGAAGTCTCGTTCCTTGATAAAAACCTTACAAAAAGAACAATAAATGCTATCTTAATTTTTCTAGTACTATGAACAACAAAAAAGAACAGAAGGAAAATACAAAAATGGGTCATTTTTCCATGAAGTTGTAAAAAAGAAAAAAAGAAAAATTGTTTGGTTTGTTTTACCAGGTCAGAACAGGTGACAAAGATATATACTTAAGTGAGTTTGTAATATTGATAAGCATAGATATTTTGCATCCATTAAGGGACAAAAACATTTCAATTTTTTAAATATTTCATATTCTAATTGGCATAGCAATATAGGATTACACTGCTTGAGGGTGATAATAATTTCCAGGTAAGTTTTCACCGAAGCTTGTTTGTTTGACTTTCTCTTTGTAATCGAACAAACAACAATGAATCATCAACCAAAAACTCCATGATTTAGAGAAAGTCAACCAAAAATTTAAAAATTTCATATCAAAACCTGCAATGGGCTTCAAAATCGCAAAGCTTACCGTGGCGATCAAATGGGAAGGACTTAAAACCAATTTGTGGAGGGACTTGAGTTAATTTGGAGAGAATATGGTGAAGATGGAAGAATTGAGGTTGAGATGGTGATGAAGGAAAATCATGTCAATTTTTTGAAGAGAGAAATAAAGTCGTCAGCGCTGCTGTGGACGGCGACGAAACATAGTACCTCCGGTGGAGGTGTGTGTGCTCCACGCGCCGGCCAAGACAGGCTCCCACGTGCAAGCCTACATGCTGACCCATGTGCTGCCTTGTATCTGGGATCCGGGTTGGATCTGGGCTTAAGTTTTGGGCTTGGGTTTTGGGCTTGGGTGGTTAGGACTAGGCCGGGTAGCTAAGTTGGGTTGGGCCCAGGTTAAAGGGTTGGGCCCAGAGCTGGGTTTTGGGTTGGGTCCAAATCCAATTTATGAGTATCGGGTCGGGTGTACTCGGTTTTAAGAAACTGGGCAACACTTCTCGAGCTCCGTTCGGGCTTATTTCTACACCATTTGCAATGATTCAAAAGCCAAAATGAAGCTTAGAATGAGGAGAAGAGATCCATACCAATTTGGAGTCATGTAGTGGCCAAAGTTAGCCAAAAAACCCAAGCAAAGTCACGAGCCCATCGTTAGAGAACTGGGTTCGATACCCCTCGAGTTGTTTCTGCACTAACCACCCCAAACACATTTTTATGGTCTGAAATAGTATCAAGAGTTCAAAGAAAGAATGATTCAAGTAGTTCTGAGGCTCACCATGGTCGAAATCGTTGAGGGTTCGCTGGAGGAAAGAAATGTACAGTGGCTACACCATGATGCAACGAGAACGGGGAGGTTTTAGGGTGTTCTTCCTTTGCCCCAGGTTTCATGGAGCTCACAGGGAGGGAAGAGTGATGGTGGTGGGTGATGGTTCTTGGAGAGGGAGGGATGGTGAGTGAGGGAGAGAGTCGACATAGGGGGAGATAAGAGAAAGAAGTTCGAGAGTTACACACGGGGATGAGGAATGAGAGAAGAAGAAGAATTGAGCCAAGGACAAAATCAAAAGGGGTGGGGCCCATTGGGCGCACCAATTAAAGCCAAAAAGCAACCATTACAAAAATATCTCCAAACCAAGGTGAAATTACAAAATAGCTCTTCCGTTTCGTAAAATCCTATACGGGTCATTACAAGGATAATATCTAGTCTAAGAGATATTGTAGAATCCCATCAGGATATCCTAGATATGTTAGGATTTATACAATCACATTCCTAATCTAATATGACTGCAACACTACCCCTTGAGTGTGTAAATACTCAAACAAATGGCACATCAGGTCTTCAGTAATGAAGTAAGTACATTTGATGAAGTCATCGACATAATGAGCGAATGCGAGTCTCAAATTAACGGAAGAATGCATAAAAGGTAAAACTCACAAAACCTTGCTATGGTAAAACCCAAGGTGGGAGAAAAGTGAGAAGTTGCATTAAGTCAAACTATACGTTTTCTAGACGCCTGTAAAAGAGCTCACAAGGGTATGGTCAGCCGAGGATGGGTGCCTCGTGAAAACCTAGTTAGGTAGCAAAAGCCCAGTAGGAAAAATGCTCCTAATCGTAGGAAAAAAGAGTACGTTAAGATCAAGTGAGTATACTTTTGGATACTCCCCCTGAGTTTGACAGAACTTCTAAATGAGAACTATAAGCATTGCATATGAATAATTAGGCATACCAATTCCTTGGACAAGCTTCTGAAAGGTTGACTTCGGCAATGACGTCGTGTAGAGGTTGGCAAGGTTGTCTGGGATCGGCTTGCATGACTTCAATCTCTTGATGCTTTGCTGATGTAGATGTAAACACAACATGTCTAGGTGTTGACTTTGTTGATGTATCATGTTTTGGTCAATTGGATATATGTGGCAAAGTCTTCATGATTGTCGTTGGGACTCAACGATGGATGAAAATAGCAAGTACTTCGAATATACTCAACAAGAACTCCTAACCATGTCTCACGTGTGGCGTAGTGAAGTAAGGTGAGTATTGGAATGATTCGAATATTTTGCAATTAAGGTTATATCGTGGACCTCCAAGATATTGCGATATCCATAGCGGTAAAGACATAACCATTCGGGGATGTGCCTTGTGCGGCGTTGAAAAGTAACCAGCATCAGCAAAACAAACAAGGCAAACATCATTCTGAGGATCAAGGGGGTCAGATTCACTTGGGATGCGTTGGGATTAGCCCAAATCAGTAGTACATTTCAGGATAACGGAAAAATGTCTTTAATACTAATTCAATGGTTGCGTGTAGGCCCAATGCTGCATCTTTACCAACAAATTAACAACGAATGAGATGTCATTCTAATTAAAATGAGCTAAGTACAACAAGTGCAAAGTTGAACTCAGATATGGAACTTCAAATTTCATAAACTTTTCAAAGGGTCTCATTTGCATATAGCATATTAAAGATCATAGGTATACTCAAAGGTAACACATTCGGGGTGTAATTTGACTGGTAGACCAAAGTACCATCAAAACAATGCTTGAATTTCAAGTCAAGATGAGTTTTACTAAGGTCCATCATCTCAAATTCTGTCTTCAAGTGCAAGACAATTTTCTCAAGCTCTTCTATAGTCTTAGTGAGATGCATGTCATTAACATAAACTATAACTCTAGCAATTTGGAATATGACTTCATAGTTTAAATAGTTCATATCCTTAACTGATCAAATAATCACTTAGACGGGTATACCACATCCGTTGGATTGCTTTAAACCATAAGTGAACGCCTCAAACAAGTTAAGAGGGTGTTTCGTGGTTTGGAACTATTTAAACCAGTCCATGTAATTCTTTGAGAACTTACATATAAATCTCCATATCAATATCCCCATGGAAAAACACTAACCACATTTGTAATGTTGCAGTCAATCACAAGGCGTGCATTTGAGAGAAAACTTTGCGCTATAAGGCGTGCGTCATATCACACTATTTCTTTCTTCTCATTACGCTTCATTTCTCACTTGTAACACAACAGGGTTACCTTGAGTAGTGTAGGAACTATAGGTCCAAACACACTTTGGTAAGGAATTTAACTTGGATTGTAATTTCGGTTGTCCAATCAGTTCTACATTGTCACTAATCAACAGAACACGATTTGATATCGTCGCTTTTCATTTAAGTCGATAGCTACCATATAAGTAAAACATCATCGATGATAATCTCATTTCAATTCCATTAACTCATCCAAACTAGTATACTGGACCAAGAACTTTAAGTCTCGAGAGTAATCCTGATTAATCTCATAAGAAGGAAATGATTCGAGACAGTGATCGAGTACGGATTCGTTTTGTGTCGTATCTTCATCTTCTAGGGAAATGAATCTTATGAACCGAGTGATATGTCGTGCTTCAGGTCGAGACCGATTGATTAGCTATCCACCGGTGTATCAGACCGTCCAATAGGGACGGCACACCCTTCGGGGATGTTGACTTGACGTCTGTTAAGTATGTCTATCCTTCTAGGCATATTTGCAGTTGGTATATGATATCGTAATTTTAGCTAGATCAGATGAATGTGTATGGAGCAACATTTTGAAAGCTAGAATACATCGCACTTGCTTATCACACTTGTGCGATACATGGATCAAGATGAGACATAGTGGGTAAAGTCCATGCAAATTTGCATCATTCTACATGAACGTTGACGTTCTTATCTCCCCCTAACAACGGGAAAATTGTCTCATTGAAGTGACAATTCGTAAATGAGCAGTAAAAAGATCGCTTGCAAGGGCTCTAAGAGAGCTAGTGTGAAGAGGAATCATAATCGATGAAGATTCACATCCTTCTTTGAGGACCCATGTTGGTACACTGTGAGACACAACTTGGCACATAGAATGCACACCCAAATGCGTAAATATGAAGCATCAGGTTCGTACCTAGTAACCAACTGTAACGTCAAATAGGTTGGGTGGCAATGGGCCTCAAGGCGGACCAACATAGATGCGTACAAAATTGCATAGCCCTCGGTAGAAACCAAAAACTTGATGTGTTCACCAAGGCACATGTGATCTTTTAAATTGAGCTTTATGATTGCTTTGCGAGGTTGTTTTGGGGTGGACATAGGAATTCGATGTTCAGTTATAAACCCAAAAGACATTCAATACTTTATCAAAAATCGTCGATATAAACTTTCCAACATCATCCAGTCTTCCAGACTTTATGAGATAAGTAGGGTGGTGAGCCCTTAAAATTGACAGGAGGTTTAGCAGCAATGTGTGTAGACAAACATGTGATCAGTTTGTCGATTCATTAACTAAAAACCATAGATATTTATATGGTCTGCATTTTGGTTGGATTAGTCAACATATGTGAAAAGATGTCATTTCGTATCTTTGTTAGGGATGATTTAAAAAATCATTTTTCCTAACAAGCAGGCTTGGCAAATTGTGCTAATAAGCACAAGATCCTTACTTCGGGTAAGGAGATGCATCGTGGCATCATTGTACGACCTAAGTGTCCCAAATGGTCGTGACAAAGCAAGTAAACTACTCGAATCACCCGGCTCCAGGTGGGGCACATGTGGCGTGTTCCCAGTTACGAGATAGCCTATTGGCCCCAAAGCAGAGCTTTAGGCTTATTTTTTGAGGTGGTGCAAAGATATTCAACTCTATTTTCCATCAGTGGTTTCATTCATGATCACTGTTCTCTCTAATATTCTTAAGCTCAATGACGTTTTTTTGGAACGGGGAGAATATAAGGTCTTTGACATGGTAATTTAGTACCATTCACACAACGAGGAGTGTGC
>JAOTRO020185721.1:0-10941 GCA_028566515.2 Pyracantha coccinea | reverse complement strand
AGTGGCAATATCCTCGCCATACAATGTAATCTCTATCATCCCCCCCCCCCCCACAATCTCATGTTTGGATGATCCTAACATGAGATTGATACAATGAATGTGAAATAATGGGGCATTAAGACTTTTGGTTAATATGTCAGCAAATTGCTCCTTGGAGGAGACAAACTGCACCAAAAGCTTGTGTTTGGCTACTCTCTCCCGAACAAGGTGCACATCAATTTCAATGTGTTTGGTCCGTTGATGTTGTACGGGGTTGAAAGACCAGGCTATAGCATCAAGGTTGTCACAAAACAGTACAGGAGTTGCAGAGGTTGGAACATGCAAGAAAGTGAGAATCAGTTGAATCCAATCCAGTTTAGCTGCAATGGAAGATAAAGCATGATATTTGGCCTCAGTTGATGACCGTGAAACTGTTTGTTGCTTCTTAGAGGACCACGAGATAGGATTATTTCCTAAGAACACAACCAAACCTGTTGTAGATCGCCGATCATTGGGGTCACCCGCCCAATCAGCATCACTAAATGCATGTAATGTCAAATCTCCCTTAGAGTAGGAAATGCCAAAGTCCATCGTACCTTTCAAATACCTCAAAATTCATTTTACAGCAGTGAAATGAGAGACCATTAGGTTCTGCATAAACTGGCATACTTTGTGCACAAAAAAAGCAATGTTTGGCCTGGTAAAGGTGAGGTATTGAAGTGCTCCCATTATACTTCTATATAATGTAGGATTGGAGTAGGGCTGACCATCATCCACGAGTAACTTGTTGTATGGGAGACAAGGTGTGTCACAAGGCTTGGACTCAATCATTTATGTTTTAACAAGCAAATCCTGCACATACTTTTGTTGTGACAGAAACAAACCATTTGTAGTTTTGGAAATCTGAATGCCCAGAAAGAAATGAAGATGACCTAAATCCTTGATGTCAAATTTAGAAGTTAAGGCACTAATCACTTGTTGTATCTCAGTAGAATCACTACCTGTGATGATAATATCATCAACGTAAAGCAACAATATCACAATATGGGCACCAACAAGTTTCACAAATAAGGATGAGTCAGAGTAAGTGTTATGAAATCCCAACTGAGGCAAAAAAAAGTGAACATGTCATTCCAGGCCCTTGGAGCCTATTTCAAACCATAGAGTGACTTATGCAATTTACACACCAAAGATGGATTCTGAAGATCCTCAAAGCCAGGTGGCTAAGCCATGTACACTTCCTCTTGCAGAATGCCATGGAGGAATGCATTCTTGACATCGAGCTGACGGAGGGACTAATTAAAATGAGCAGCTAGTGCTAACACAATTCTCACTGTGGTGAGTTTAACAATCGGACTAAAAGTTTCGCTGTAATCGAGGCCAGGTTCTTGACTAAAGCCTTTGGCAACCAATCGGGCTTTATTCCTTGCTATTGACCCATTTGAATGCCTTTTGATCTTGAAAATCCATTTACACCCCCACTAAGTTCTTATTTGCGGGTAAAGAGACTAAACTCCATGTACCTTGATTATGTAAAGCACTAGTTTCCTCCTTCATTGCTTGAGACCACATAGAACTCTTAAGAGCAGATTTATATGATGATGGTTCACACAGAGACAGATCAATATCCTTGGAGTCCACAAGTGTAGATAAGAAAACCTTCTTTTTAATAATACCACTATTACTCCTAGTTTGCATAGGATGTAAGTTTAATGGTGGTATGGTGAGAACCACTTGGAAAGTATCTGGACTATGATCAAGTGCCATAGGGATAGAGGTTGTGGCTGGAACTACACCAGTAATGGACTACGAAGAACTTGGAGAATCAGGTGAGAGTGATGAAGAGGAAGACACTATATGATGAAGTTGGTGATGACTCAGAGGGAACTGTACTGGAGTTGATAACTGGAGAGGGTAAGGTTACTAGATACTGTGATGTGACCACAGGAGATGAAGAAGGATCATCAAATGTATCAGAACAGAAAGATTTATGTGGAGTTTGTATCAATTGATCTGTATAAGGAAACTCAGACTCACTAAACACCACATGTCTAGAAACAAAGAATCTATTTTGAGACACAACATAACAAATGTAGCCTTTGTATTTGGATGCATAACCCAAGAAGACACACTTTGTAGTCTTGGCTTGAAGTTTAGTTGAGTTATATGGTCATAACAAAGGATAACAGGCACAACCAAAAGTTCTCAAGTGATGAAATACTGGGACAGCACCATATAAGACTTCAAATGGAGACTTATTAGACAATATAGGAGTAGGCATCCTATTAATAAGGTATATAGCTGTTTGACATGCAAAACACCAAAACTGGGAGGGTATTTTGGCTATTTGTAACAATGTGACTATGGTTTCAATGAGGTGTCGATGCTTGCGTTCAGCCATGCCATTTTGTTCTGAAGTGTAAGGGCAAGATTTTTTTTAATGGGAAATGCCTTTTTGGAAAAGAAATGATTGAAGGGTTTTGCTAATATATTCCCTACCACCATCACTTTGCAAAACTTTGATATTTGCTAAGAATTGTGTGAGAACATAAGCATGAAAACTAAGAAAAGTGGCACAAAGATCAGATTTATTAATCAATGGAAAAATCCATGAAAACCGGGTACATTTATCAATGAAGACAACATAGAACCTATATCCATAGATAGATTTACAAGGTGCCGGACCCCAAAGATCAATGTGCACCACTTCAAAGGGAATTACAGATTTATTGACACTGGAAGAAAAAGGCAGTTTGCAGAATTTGCCCTCTAAATAGCTTTGACACATGACAAGACTAGATTCTTTGGGAAAAACAACATTAGATTTATGCAACATTAGAGACATAACAGAATTAGTCCTAATCTATTGTGCCAAATAGTTGAGTTAACAAGCTGACCAATGAAAGCTTTATGAGAGACAGAACTTTGAGAAGTTGCAGGAGACACAGTGGCTAGAGAAGAGATTGGATAGAGTCCATTACTGCATAGCCCTTTGTATAGGATCCTCCCTGTGACCTTGTCTTGAATCCAAAAATAGAAGGCATAAAAAATAAGTCAACAATTATTGTCCAAACATATCCTATGTACGGAAAGAGGATTCTGTGTTAATTTAGGAACATATAACACATAATTCAATTTGATAGGATATCTAGAAGGTTGAAGGACAGTGCTACCAATGTGAGATACATGCAAACCTTCACCATTTGCAGTTTAGATGACTTCATTAGTAGGATACGGAGATGCCAAAGATAAGTTAGAGAGATCAGCAGTCATATGATTCGTAGCACTGGAATCAGTAATCCATACTTGTTGGTTAGATGTAGAAACCTGTGAAGGATTTGATGGTGAGACCATAGTATGATAAGCATTCAATGAAGCCTGTGATGAAGACTGTTATCCAAGCACCTGTGAGTGAACCCTTTGCTGTGGATATGCATCAGTTTAAGAATATTGATACCCTTGTTGTGGAGATGGGGGCATCGGGGAATAGGCATAATGAACTCCAGCACCAATATAATTGGGACCCTTCTCATTGTAAAAACAGAACCATGTGTTATGATTGAATCACCCACAAATGTGACACCTTGGCTTCTCAGATGGAGTAGAAGGAATAGGCTATTATGGATGTGGAAATTGATTAAGTAGGCCAGGACTTGGAGTGTGAATGACACGTGTGTTTGAGTAGGCATATACTGCCGAGGTGAAAAACTCATTGTGTATTGATTGACCCTGCCATTTCCCTTGTTCTTATTGGCATTGAAATGCTTGAATCCACCAGACACAAAACTAGTTTGATGAGGCTCTCGCTGAGATGGAGCATTAGCAATCATAGCTGTCATAAATGGTGCATTGACAGTGGACTCGATAATAGCTTCTTCAGCAAGTAGTTATGTCCGAAAGTCCTTCAAAGAAATGACATTTTCACACCCCCTTATCACAATCCGAAATGTATTGTACTCTGCTGGTAAACCATTTAATGCAAGTATAACAATATCCTCATCAAGAAAATTAACCCCAGTAGCAGAAAGACAATCTCTAGCTTCCTTTATCTTTTGTAAGTACTGAGTGATGGAATCAAAGCCCTTTTTAATTGTTTGCATATTCGATTTCATTTGAAAAATGCTAGTCTTTGAGACAGTTGAAAATTGTTGTTGTAATCGAATCTAGAAATCCCTAGAACCGGTGCTTCCAATCGCACAGGACATAGCTACAAGGCTCAAGGATGCAGTGAGTAATTGCATTAGGGCTTTATCATGCATCATCTAGACCAAATACTCATCACTATCAGAAGATGAATTGGACAAATGATCAGCAGATTCTCCAGAAGTAGAAGTGAATCGAGTAGGATAGGGATAAGATCCATCAACAAACCCTATAATTCCATTACTTTCAAGTAGTAATTTCATTTGAAAATGCCAATTGAGATAATTCGAATCATCTAGTTTAACATTCACAGATGTAGAAATTGATGACACCAAAGCAGTGATCGGTGATTGAAGAAGTTGTAATTGAGAAGCAGTTACCATTGTTACAGTATTGCGAGTAGAAGACTTCGAAATTTAGCAGAAATGTCGCTAAGACCAATCACCAAACACCTGGAGTGCACGAATTGTAGAAGGCAAAATCGCAATTAGAATCACAGTTGCAGAACCCTAGGGATGAAGAGAAACCCTAAATTGCAGAGCAGACGGAGTAAATTTGATCAAAAAACCACAAGCAAGAAGCAAGAAGATCGATGAAGACGAAGAATCAGAATAGCGGAACACTCGGATCGAGATCAAACGTGAGCTTTCATTGATACCATGTTAACCTATAGAAATGTAGTGAGAGAAATAGGGAAGTCGAGAGATTTGTAGAGAGAGAGAAATAGAAGAAGGAAAAACCTTTTTGTATATTCTGTTTTCTTAGCAATTCAACAAATACATCTCTCAATATTTATATATTGAGCCATACACACCTCAACCTCCTTAATAGACTAACAACTCGACTAACTCCTTAACAGACTAACAACTCGACTAACTAACTTTCTAATCTTCATACAAGTGGTAATATCCTAGCCTTACAATGTAATCTCTATCAATTGCCTCACGGAACAATCATCATGCACGCACCATATAGTTTCGCCCAAAAGGTTTGCTACCGAAAGGACCGTCAACAGGGGAAAGTAATTCTTTTCTATAACAGGAATAGTGTTTGTCACAATCACCTCTTAAGACAGTCCATTTGACAACCTTTTTATTTCAAGAGGGATGCGAAGAAAAAACCACCAAGGTCACTATCTTATGATTGAGACGGTATCACCACTACGTTACACAATGATTAAACAACTACCAAAATAAGCTCACTTGTTGGTTCATATCGATATCAAATTGAAAATTAACAGGTGGTAGTAGATAAGGTATGTAGATAATTGATTCTTATTTAGTATAGTTGGAACTTGGATCAGTAACTGCCAGCTAGAATTACAAACCATTTTATAAACTTAAAAAGGAAAAACAAAATCTAAGTTATACTATTATATCAGTCAAACGAGGAGACGAAGGTTGTACAACAAGCATAGATTTCTCTTGCCCCCTCTTGATGTAATAAAGCTGCACCTTTTGAATTTGTCCCTACAACATATTACTTGGTTAGAAAGTGAGAAAAGCCAGCAATTTTTTAAAGATATATCTCAGATGAAATGGTTCAAGATGTTGGAGAGTTGACATTTTGTAATTAGTTTAGTTACCTATTTGGGTCCTTGTAATCAGAGTGTAATTAGGAGAGATGTTATTTGATGTTTCTTTCCTTGTAAATCAATCGTGTACATTATATATTTGGCTTTTTAATCAAAATGGTCCATGAGATTTGCATAACACGACACTTTGGTCCCTGAGATTGAAAATCAATAGAAATAGTCTCTGAGATTGTCCACCATCCATTATTTTGGTCCTTCCATTAAAAACTCCGTTAAGTGTCCCAGAGCTCTTGGCCGGAAGTTTGGGCAATTTTCAAAGCTTCATAACTCAATCGTTTCTTAACCAAATTTGACCCATAATATATCAAAATGAAGATAGGAAAGTGTTGAACAATATTGTACCTATTTGGAAGCTCAATGGTTGCTGGAGATGGCAAAAAAAGCCTAAAAGGTGACTGGTCTGCAGGAAAATTGGAAAACTAGAAAACTTGCCGGAAACTGGGTAAACTTTAAACATTCATAACTTTTTCAATACTCAACAAAATCGAGTGATTCAAAATGAAAATCATAGTTCTTGACAAGACAAAGAGAATGGTACCTTTCTCAATGGCTAAATCACTGTGGTTTGGCCGAAAAATAACCTTAAAGATGACTAGTTCGCTGGAAAACTCACCGGAAACTGGGTAAACTTTAAACGTTCATAACTTCTTCAATACTCAATGAAATCGAGTGATTGAAAACCAAAAATCATACTTCTCGATGAGACGAAGAGAATGATAGCTTTTATTTTTATTTTTATTTTTTTTTATGGCTAACTCACTCTGGTTTGGCCGAAAAACGGCTTGAAAGTGGATGTCATGGTCTCGTCTAGTTAGCCACTTTCGAGTCGTTTTCTGGTCAAACTATGATGAGTTAGCAGTCGAGAAAGGTAACATTCCTTTCGTCTCATCGAGAAATATGATTTTGAATCACTTGATTTCGTTGAGTACTGAAGAATTTATGAATGTTTATAGTTTACCTAGTTTCCGGTGAGTTTCTCAGTTTTCCAGTGGACCAGTCACCTTTCAGGCTATTTTCGGCTATCTCTGGCAACCATTGGGCTTCCAAATAGATATAGTCTTGTTCTAAACTTTTGTATCTTCATTTTGATATATTATGGGTCGAATTTGGTTTAGAAACGATTGAGTTACAAAGCTTTAAAAATTACCCAAACTTTTGGCAAAAAATCCCAGTTTTCGATATGAGCTCTGAGACCACTGAACAGAGTTTTTTTTAAGGAAAAGACCAAAATAATGGATGGTGGACAATCTCAGGGACCATTTCTATTGATTTTCAATCTTAGAGACCAAAGTTATGTATTATGCAAATCTTAGGGACCATTTTGGCTAAAAAGCCAAAAGAAAAAGAAAGACTTACTATGCTCCATTTATAACAGGAACACGTACAATCAGGTCCATAAAATTAGAGTTCACAGGAATAAGAAAGCAAAAGAACTGCACATGTTTTTTTTTTCTTACTAAAAGCAATATCATGATGAAACCCTAGGCTGGATTAGTCATAGTATCAATTGTTTTTCTCCTGACAAAGAGGCAATTGATCCTAGATGGCTGGGTGTGTGTATTGTTGAGGCTGCACATCACAAAATTCGACCGGTACAGCACAAGCGCTAACCGGTCCTCCCCCAAAACCAAGCCAGTTGCGTCAAGCAAGACATGCCATAAGTTTCTATGTGCCTCTGAGATCCAATGCATGGAGTATTTAGTCCCATTGACAGTGGCAGGATAGGAAAACAGTCATTTGGGACTATACTTGCTCTTTCTCCTAAAGTAATAGCTAAGTTGTGACCTTTTTATCCTCAAATCCAACCAAGTTTCTGGTGCTGAAATAACCCTACATACTTTGGTACTTGCAAAGTCCCTTATGGGATCAGTCTCCTCTCCCACAATAGTCATATAGTAATTTCCTCTGAAGAAAGGGTAGCTCTCACCAATCATCACCATTGCATCTTTGTAATTTGACATGAAAAGGACTAAATAGTCCTCCATTGCACCATTGCATCTATACAAGTTTCACATTAGATTAATCTATAATCCAATACCTGAAAAACCAAAAATTACATTGATTACGTGAAATAGGTGACCATGTACCATTTCATTCTTATTCCTAAATTTTTAGATTTATTACTTCTCCGTTTCAAATAAGCAAGTATTATCAAATTTACTTGTAAATGGGTAACATAAAGCTTTGGTTGAGTCAAACCAAAAAATTAACAAAGTAGCTCATGTAGTTGATGGTTCAAGTTTTGGATTTTAAACTTGTGTCACCCTTGAGTTTGTGTATTTTTTCCACCGAAATGCCTGCGTGACTGTGTCGATCAATCTAAGTTCCAAAAAATAAAGGATATAAAAAAGCTGGAGACTGTTGTAAAACAGTGGATGTCCACTCAAAGAATTAAATAATGGGCAAGCTTTCATTCCACTGTCCGCCAAAGCTTGCTTCCACAACTCATGTTTTCTATTTAAATGCAACACACACAAAATCATAAGTGAAACAAAAGATGAGAGAAGCCACATGGCTCAAGGCAGAGAGAGGAAAGAGAAAAGAGAGAATGGAGAGTTATCTTTGTAATCTTATGATTTCAGATTATAAATAAAAGCACTGCTGCTGCTCCGAGGATGTACTCCAGTCACACTGACTATAGAGGAACCTCGTAAATTTTGTGTCTTGCTTATTTATTCCACTGCACACATCGTCAATTTTACAACACGTTATTAGCACGAGAAGCTCCCGTGACGGTGGAAAGCATAACGCCATAAATTTGGTGAAGCACTACCTACCTGGCTACCTTTCACCCTTGTCGGATGGAATCTCACAAATAAGAAAATCTTTTCGTTTCATCATCATATATCGATATGACTAATTGTCCTAAAGTAAATATACATGTGGTTATATAACTACTGTGATTATTATTGGCAGAAAATCCGACAGTCATATGAGCTTTGAAACTCCACCTTTCAGTGCTCATACAGAAACCCTTTCTTCATAAAAGTTGTTCCTTATCCTCTCTCCTATAACATACCAAAATTCTAGAACCATCCAATGGTTAAATCATTCCAGATCTTAGAAATACTACTACAGACTAAAAATCCGTAGAAAATCTGGCAGCTATGTAAATAGCCTCTGAACTCTAACTTACTAACATACGATTGAAATACTTCCTTCTTGAAAGTTGTTCATCCACCCAGTACCTAGAACATATCCAAATTTCAGAAATTTTCAACCGTGCGATCATTGCAGATGATTGAAACTTTAACTCAGCTTCCATTTTCGCAAAAAACTGGACGGCCATCTTATGAGTGCCAAAACTTCATTTTCAGAAGCTCAGCATGGAACTGTTTCTTCACAAAAGTTGTTCGGTATCCTCTTATCTATATCATACTAAAATTTGAGTTAGATGTAATGGTTTGATCTTTTCATAAGTTGTAGACACTACTCTTGACTTCAAAACTTATGGGAACCGTTTCGACTCTTTCAAAACTCATTGGAAGAGAAACACCAATTGGGACTTATTGTTACTATTACCTCCTGAGCAACTAATAGGACTTGGAGATGTGAAATGAACATAAAATAAAAAAGGATGAAACAAAAGAAAGTGGTAGACAAAGAAAACGAAAAAAATATGATGGAAACTTAATCATCACCCTTTTCTATTATTTCTTTATTTATGTGAATGATGTTGGTTTAAAGCCTCATCACAAGTTCTATTTACTTATAAGCAATTTATTTACAATGGGTGAAATTATCGCCCTTTGCTTTAAGCTTTGATTTATTTATGTGAATGGTGTTGAATTAAAGCCCTTGTCACAAGCTTTATTTACTTTAAAGCAATTTATTTACCATGGCTGGAATTACTGCCTACTGCTTTAATTTATTTAGTGTACTACATTTTGTTTTGATGAGTATATACAGGACCCGAAGTTCCTTAATCAGATAAGAACCTGAAGTTTCTAGATCCTCATCATATAAAATGATTGGACCTGAAGTTCTATCATGTAAAAAGATTGGACCTGAAGTTCCTTTATCATCATCATTAAAAGATCGGACCCAAGGTTCCTTGATCCAAATCAAAACCTGAAGTTTTTGAATCAACTGAGAGAGCAGCAATTCCTTAATTAAATTAAAATGACAACCATATAAGAGCCTCAATCCACATACTATTAAATAAGGACTAGAAGTTCCTTGATTCATGTAAATGATGATATAATCCATATACAATTGAGTACATACATGAATTCCAAAAATATGGATTAAAGATCTCGGGAATAACTGTGGACTAGTCCAACCAAAATGCGGACAATTTCAATATTTTATGGTCTTGGATGATGCATCATTAGTTTGGTTGAGACCTGTTACCAACCACCAATACTTCTTAATACAACTCGTGTTTGGGCATCAACCAAACATTACACATTTATGAGTTTTTTTGGTTGTGTTATCTATGTGCATATAACACTGCCACAACGTACTAAAATGAGGCCTTAGTGCAAACTGAAAATTTATGTTGGATTTGATTCACCATCTATCATTCAATATTTGGAACCCTTAACTGGGGATATGTTTACCGCTTGGTTTGCGGATTATCACTTTGATAAGACAGTTTTCCCGCAGTTCCAAAATAACGACGAGAATTGATGGGGATATACCCACCTTGTATCATTTTGATTCACGAAGCAATCAATGAGAAAATGAAGTAAGAATAATTGAATGATGCAACGAGAGTGATGAAATCACATATACTTGCTGCAAATGTGCCTATAAGAATTGATGTCCCTGTTGGACAAAATAATGTGGCAGCAAATGATTTATTTGTTGCACACCTGAAGCGTGGCAGACCCTCAAACTTAAAAGATTTAGTCATTCGAAAGAAGAAAAATATGGCACTACTGAACTATTGCATTCTCGAAGCATAACTGTTGCATGCCGGAAGCATGATAGTTGCCGCATGGATACATGTCCCAGAAAGGACAATCTGCGGACATGGGAATGTTGATGTCTCATGCATAAAGCATGACAGACGTATAGGTTCCAATGACTCAACTCTCGAAAGTGGAAATTAAAATCCAAGCTCTATAATGCTTAAGATGAGGTTATGATCCGTATTCTCTAAACTATGACTATCATGGAAGAGATAGTGTAATGCCCTTGAAGAGGCAATGGATATCCAAAGAAATGAAAAGTTTTTTATGCATGCGCATGCACATGAGAATATGGGATCACGAATTGAT
>JAOTRO020185710.1:0-10941 GCA_028566515.2 Pyracantha coccinea | reverse complement strand
TTGCTCTGTTAGTGTGATGATGTGGCGCCACGTGGGTCTCACAAATACAATCATATAACGACATGTGGATTAACTTTAAAAACTATTTTTATATTTAAAACTAAAAAAATGATATTAGGAAAAAAAAGAGGCTTTGAAGGCATAATTGAAATTATGTTGCTCCCACTTATGGTATCCGCGGCGGCCCTCAATGTCGGTGATGAGGGGGTCGAAGGGGATAGGGTTGTGGTGGTGGAGTGTAAAAGCGAATGTGAAGTTTGACCGGAGCTTGAGGCGACAGGAGCTAAAAAGCCTTTAATTTATTTAATTGTTAAATTTGAGGGTATTTATGTCTATTTAAGTCAAATTTTGGATATATTTGAAAGTTTTTTTAAAAAGTGACATTTTTTAAATTAAGAGTTAATTTTTTGCTATATTTGATAAATAGTGTTAGTTTTCTTCCCTTTTCTTTGAAAATGCCTTTTTATCCCTTAATAAACTGGGAATGGGCCCACCAACTAGAAAGGAAGAAACCACAAAACAAAGAGGATCTAAATGCAGTGAGGAAGTTACGGCGCGATTGTTTGGCCTCGTTAAGTTTTACTGAACTGAATTGAGTTAGATATTAGTGTAAGCATGTGTTTGTTATAAGCAGAACTAAGTTTAATGGGATAAAGGATGACTCGCCTCAACTATGTCCCTCAATAGGAGGTATTAGCGAGACCCCCCAACAACAAAGGGATTGTTAGTCCCGTCTACCTCGTCTGCAAGCAGTGACCCAATCTACATGAGTAAAAACTGCAGTCACCTTCTCTAGTGACCAAATCAGAGACAACTCTCGCGCGATCTCCACTGTCCCTCAAACCCAGCCCCAATTTGGGGTTTTCCGCCATCTATGTTGACCTGAACATGCCAAAGATAGGTCCTTTGCTATCCCAGATCACACACAAATCGCTCTCTCAACCTCACAAATGCCCTAAATTTCCTCCCTTGCCAAACACCCGTTTCCACTGATTCTCCCACAAGTTGTGTTCCGTTGCGAAAATTTAGCGAACTATGATCTCAATCTATGCGACATATAAGGTGAGTAGTTAATAGGAATTGGGAATTTTCAAAGGTGTTTGGTTGGTGAAAAAGTTAAGAGAGAGAATGAAAGAAAATGGAATGGCATTAGTAGGAATTGGGGATTTTGAAATGTGATTTGCTGCCAATGGGAATTCTCTGAAGATGGGAATTCCATGAAAGCGTGGTTCATGAAGGAAAACAGATTGGTGTGTCTAAATTAAAGAGCTTTCAAAAGCATGGTTGATGAAGGAAAAAAAAATCATGTGTCTGAATTAAAGAGCTTTCAAAAGCATGGTTGATGTTGGTAGAGATGATTGATATTTCTTGAGAGAAAGATGAGGGTCCACAAACAAAAGACAAAAAAATAGAAATAATAATAAATTTTTATAGATATGGATTAAATAATAAATATAATTTTAAGGTTTCTTGATAATCCTGTTTTTTAGTCCGATGTCGCACCAAATGCTTCACTAAATCAGTCCAATTCAGTCTATTCTAAGTCAATCCAGCTTAGTCTATGAAGCTAGTCCGATCAGAGATAGTCTGTTACACAAACGCACCCTAGGAGTTTGGTTTTGTTAGGATTCATTGGATTGGACTGGTAAGCCAGTCCGTGTTTGGTGCGAAAATGGACTGAGTTTAATGAGACTAAGTCGAACTCATGTCGACTAAGTCCTTCGCTAGCTGATCTTAGTTAGGCGCCCCGAAAATTATGGGATTGCTAATCTCGTCCCTACCACCAATGTCCCACGAACCCACTCACCAAAATCCAGTTTTTTTTGCTGATCTCCATCGTCTTACGAACTCAACCCCCTATTTGCTTCCCAATAAACCCACTAACCAGATTTACCGGCGAACCCACAGCCCAGATTTCTTGACGAACCGATGAAAGAACACTTGATCGATATGCATAAAAGGGTTTTCTATTTTAGTCGATTGAACTAGAATTAGACCCAGAAAACAGAGATAACGGTCTCTGCCTGAAGAACTTAGGATCCAAGAACGATCTTCGCAATTTGAGATTCCTCCGCTACCCCACAGCTTCAGGTCTTGCGCCAAGCGTTTCCTTTGAGGTGAAACAAAATGAATACAAAGGAGGAGAGGGGAGAAGACAGTGGAACATATGTGAAATGGTAGAAAAAGGGAAGGGAATGAGGAAACAGTGGGTGGAGTACAAAAGGGAGGAAAAGGGGAGAGTGGAGGGAGACAATGGGCTGAGTAAAAAATGAGAAAAAAATGAGAGGTATAGAGATTAAAGAAGTAGATGACTCTAAAAAAATTGGAAAATGATAAAGAAATAATAAAATATTAATTGATATTGATTAAATTAAAATAAAAGTTTAATAGATATAGATTAAATAATATAATATTATAGTCCGACTTCTTAGTCCGACACCGCACCAAACGCTTCACTAAATCAGTCTAGTTTAGTCTATTCTAAGCCAGTCCAGCTTAGTCCCTAAAGTTAGTCCAGTCCAAGATATTCTGGTGCAACGAAATCACCCTAGAGGTATTGTGGAAGATCACATCGCAAACCTTTTTACTACTAAGGGACCTCGGGACTGGGGAGTAATTTACTAATTTTTGAATGCATTGAGCTGTCTGTTAGAACTGAGATGAATTATAGTCTCCTATGCCAGATTACAGGTTAAGAGATTAAGGAGACAATCTTTCAAATGGGAGGCTTAAAGGCACCATGGTTAGACGGTTTTCAATGAATGTTTTATCAGTCTTATTGGGTTATTGTTTCTGAGGAATTTTGAGGAATGACTTAGGAGTTCATAAATGGAGTGTCCAGCCCCAAGAAAGTTAATTCCACTCATAGTATTGGTACCAGAAATCCAGAATCCAGAGGAGGTTAATCAGTCCAGGCAAATCAGTCGTTGCAACTACTCATACAAGGTGTTATCTAAAGTTCTTGCCAATCGACTTAGGTCTTTGTTACATGATTTGATTTCTCTAATGCAAATTACTTTTGTAACTGGACAACAAATTTAGGATAATATTATCATCGCTCACAAAGTTTTCCATTTTCTCAAATTAAGGAAAACAAGAAGAAAAATGGAGTTGTGGATCAAACTGGATATGAGTAAGGCGTATAATCGAATCCAGTGAGATTTTTTTAGAGGTTGTGGTGGTAACGATGGGTTTTCACGAATTTTGAATTAACTTGTTGGTGAAATGTGTTAGATTAGTGGACTTTGTTGTTATTATTAATGGGCAGTCGAGTCGCAAATTTCAACCATCTCGGGAGTTACGTCAAGGGGATCCACTGTCAACCGTATCTCTTCTTACTAGTTAGTGAAGTTTTATCTTTGTTGATTCACAAAACCATTGAGATGGATTATGTCCAAGTAATTCAAATCAACTCTCATGGGCCAAGTCTCTCTCCCTTGCTTTTTGTAGATGACACTTTCATTTTCTTACAAGCTACTCAATAGAATTACAAGAAATTTATCAAGTTGCTTAATGCCTACTGTTTAGTGTTGGGACAAAAGCTGAATTTACAAAAATCCAGTGTTTATTTCAATGCAAAAAATTCTAATGGCCTTGGTGAAGAATTATTTGAAATTTTGGGGATGCCAAGGGTTGAAGACTCGGGGAATTCTCTCGATATGCCGACAATTTGTGGGAGGTCAAAGCGAGAAGCTTTGACATATGTTAAAGAAAATTTAATGAGGAAACCTCAGGGTTACGAAATTTGCTTTCACAAGCGGGCATATAAGTTCTTATCAAAGCGGTGGCTTTGGCAGTACCAGGTCAAATTCCTATTGTCGATTTGTAGAGATTTTGATTCCATGTTAGCAAAACTTTTTTGGGCTTAAAGAAATGAGGAAATGAGAATGCATTGGTGAGTTAAGAATATCTGGGATTGCCAAAACAGTAAGATGGGTTAGGTTTTAGAAGCTTACAGGAGTTTAATCTAGCTTTAATTGCGAAGCAATGTTGGCGTCTCATTCATGAACCAGACTGCTTATATGCTAGAGTCCTTAAAGATAGATATTTTCCTAACACCTCATTCTTGGAAGCAAAAAAAGGAAGTAGGGCATCGTGGGCTTGGATGACACACCACAGCCTGATGTATAGTAGGCACCGAAATCGAGGTGTGCTGACCATCACTCAGATGGGCGACAAAGCCATAATAGGCATGACGTCATAACTAAAAATATCAACTAATATAATCTACCGAAAATTCAGCAGAACTTCTCATAAATAGGGATAAGCCCAAATTAAAACACATGCAAGTAATCATATTTATATCCACATATCCCGAAGGGCCACACTTAATGGTTCTCTGACCTTCCATTACATGCCTCGTAATATGCTCAGAGCATAATTGTCAAAACACAAGTTTTACTAGTAAAGCTGAGTAGATAACATAGTAAGAATGTATTAGAGACCCAGAGCTTTGGGAAGAAGCTTCAACGCCAAACGTGAGGACTGCTATGTCTATTGAATCAAGTATGCACTTAGAGATGATAAATACATATATAGAGAACTGATACTCACCAGTGGTATGGCATACAATATTATCCACTAACCATAACTAGCAGAAGCTGGATAATATAATCATGTCATTGTCGAGTAATCTTTAGGCAATGACAAATTGAGAATATAATTATGTAATTATATCATTATCGCCTAATCTCGAGGTAATGTCAAATGAGAATATAATTATATAACCATGTCATTACGAAGTAATCTCGACATAATGGCAAGATGAGAGTATATCATACACTTGTAAATTGAATACCATGCATGTATTATGGACAAGCTAGATAATTAATATAACCATATATGTGTAAGCTGAATACCATGTTCATAGACAAGCTGAATATATAACCATACACGTATAAACTGAATACCAAGTTCGTAGACATGCTAGATATGTAGCCATATAGATGTAAGCTGAATACCACGTCTTTAGACAAGTTGAATAATATAACCATATATGTGTAAGTTGAATACCATGCACGTAGACAAGCTAAATATATATCATATACGTGTACACTGGATATCATGTTCTCAAACAAGTTGAGGATATATCATACATGTGTAAGTTAGATATCATGTTTGTAGACAAGCTGAGTATATATGTCATACACGTGTAAGCTGAATTATACGATCATCTACTATAAAGTCTAATTCTAATTCATAAAATCTATTTTCCCCATAAACGTAACTAAAATCATATTTACCGAAGCCCGCTTAATATTTGAAACTGTTGACACATCAAGGAAAAAATTCCAATCACTCACATGAAAAATCTAGTAAAGTTTGTATCTAGACCGAGACACACTAATGTCTCATCCTGAATTTCGAGACGAATGAAATATTTAATGTTTATTTACTCTTAAGGCTTTCAAGTTAGATTGCCTACGTACTCTGTGAAAGGATCAAGCCAATCGTAATTGTTCCTTCATACGAAAAGTTTCAACATATACTTCTTAAACATTTGAATATCATACTTAGCAGAAATGAATGTCTCACTTAAATACAAAATAGAGTGACGATGGGAAGATTTTGGCTGCTAAGTCTATCAGGCCTCTACTGATACTAACGTCAATATTCGAGAATTATTCGAACATGTTGGCCCTAAGTCAACCCTCAATAAAATGGTTTAGGTTAAAGTCAATCACCCTAATTATTCTCATTCTGAAAGATCCACGCATCAAATTTCCGATCTATGAGTTTCTAAGGTCAACACATTACTTCTAAAATAACACATTACAATTTCATAACGATCTAACGGTCGAATCTTCGCCTATTACAAATTTAAGTGGCGGTTAATCATGGAACGATGCTCAAATGATCAAATTTGAAGAAACAGAGTGTGGATTTGGATTCAACGCGTCTAAATAACATATGAGGGTCCCAGCCAAAAATCGAAAAAATTCAACAGTAAAAAACGTTGACGAGAGCCAAGTTGAGCCGTCGGAGAGAACCCGAGCCACCGAAAAACTCATTGGATTCTGCAAATTTTGCCAAAAAATTCTCTAAATATTCCCAGCTTCATTCTCACTCGATTCTCAACCAAACCATGCAATCCATAAATGAAAATTCATGTACTCGACGAGACGAACACAAAGAAAATGGTTTTAAGCCTTATCTCCACCAGAAAAAAACCCTGTGACAGAGCTCTGTGCAACAGTGTCCAAACTTTGAAGTTCAAGAAACGGAAACTATTGTTGAACTTGTGGCTGCGAGAGGAAGATGATGGTGATTTTAGAAACTCGGTTCGTCGATGATTTTGAAATCATGGTGGTATTGGTGTTGTGTGTAGGTGGAGGAATAACAAAGAGATAGTGAGAGTCGCATCCCCAAAAGGCACGGAGGGAAAGAAATGGAGAAGAAAATACCCCCTGGTTCCCACTAACTCTAAACAACCAATAAAGTTCTCCTGAGACGGGGCGCATTTATGAAAATACCCTTGAATTCAAAGTTCCGTAAAAACTTTATTTTAGGTCCAAATCTTGTTCCTTTTGCGCCCACGCGTTCGTAGCGATCAATATTATAATAATATACTAAATATTCGTACACATAAGAAAGGAACATCATTTCTTGCATTGTTGATATATGTTGATGACATAGTGATCACCAGAAATAATGTCGCTGCTATCACTTATCTTAAGCACTTCCTTCATTCTCGTTTTCGAATCACATATCTTTGACCTCAAATACTTCTTGGGCATCGAGGTGTCTCATTCCAAGATGGGAATCAATATTTCTCAGCAAAAATACACCCTTAAAATACTTAAAGATGGAGGCTTACTTGAGCACTCCAACTACTTTTCCTCTAGAGCAAAATGTGAAGTTATCTAATAAGGGCGATTTGCTTATTGATCCAGCAAAATACAGAAGGTTAGGAGGCTGGTTAATTTATTTAACCATTACTGGACACGACATTATGTATGCAGTGCTTAGCCAGTTTCTGCATGAGCCAAGAAAACCTCACATGGAGGCAGCGCTTTGCGTTTTGAGAAACCTTAACAATACTCTTGGACAAGGGCTTTCATTCCATCTCAAAGTAATTTAAAACTTCAGGCCTATTGTGACTTAGACTGGGCTGGTTGTCCAACTATAAGACGTTTGATAATTAGTTATTTTATGTTTTTAGGAGATTCATCGATTTCTTGGTGAACAAAGAAGCAGAAGACTGTTTCATTTTTCTTTGCAGAACCGGAATACAACGCAATGGCAGGGACATGTTATGAATTATCGTGGTTGTGTTATTTGCTACGAGTATTACAATTGCCTTATCTTAAACGTGTTACACTTTATTGTGATAATAAGGTTGCCCTACATATAGCTGTCAATTATGCCTTCCATGAATGCACTCGACACATTGATATAGACTGTCACTTTGTTAGGGACACCGTGCAGGATGGTTCAATGGTAACTAAGCACACCGGATCATCTCAGCAACTTGTAGATGTATTCACTAAAGCCTTGGGGTGAAGTTGCATTCAATGAAATCTTACGCAAGTTGGGTGTTTTTGACATTCAATATCCAACTTGAGGGGGAGTGTTGGAAAGTCAATGATATCCCATTTATTTGGGAGTATAATTAGCTGTGCGAATATGTAATTGATAAACCCTGTTATTAGTTGATTTCTTTCTTGTATTGTAATTTAGATTATAGGTCTCTAAACATAATTGTAGAAATTACTGCTGTTTATATTCCTCCATCAATAACAGAGAAAGGTATTTTGGCAAACATATTCTTTTTCATTTTTACCACTGGACGAACAACAAAGCATTCTCTAGAAGGGCCTAGTCCATGCTAACTTAGAAACCCGCCGGGGGGGGGGGGTGAAGGTTTTAGCTCATCTGTTTACAACACAAGCCCATCAAAGCCTTTGACACAAAAACCCACCAACACTCATTAAAGTCAAAAGGAAAATGTTATACACAAATAAAACTATAATTTACATAGGAAGAATGAAGGGTAAATTACAATTTGCACCCTCAAGTTTGGGGTGTAAATACAACTGCATATAACATCTTCAAAACATTTCAATTTCATACATTTACTTACAATTTATTACAATACCATACATTTGTTACATAATCTATTAAACTCACAGTTAAGTGATGATGTAGCATATCTAAGGCCCCACATGTTTTGATGACTTAGAAAATAATAATAATTAAATATTAAAAATCAATTTAAAAACAAAACTAAATTAAAACAAATCAAAACAAGATTAAAACCCACATCACTCTCCCGCACCCTCTTCCTCCCCTCATTCAGCTTTGCAAATTTCAATACCATTGCCCAAATCATTGCCAATTCGCCGCCACCATATCGCAATCAACGATAACATAATCCCCAAAGCAGAAGGAGATGCTGAAGAAAGTTTGAATTCAGATGGAAAATTTCGCTTTCTTCTTCCTCTTCCCCACACAGAAATCGAATGGGAAATCTCACATTCTTGAAGGGATTGGTCACAGAGAGGAGTCGTGGCCATATTTTAGGGGACCCAAGCTCTAGCGCCACCTGCAAATTTAAACAAAAACCTATATTCTCCCTCCCCTGGCGATCCCCATCACCTTCACCGAGCCCAAACCCCTCCACCTCCGATGCTCTTCACCACCACCATGTCCAACCCTCTCCTCATCCTCACCTGGCTCGGGTCCCACCTCTCTCTCCCCTTCCTCATCCTCAACTCCCACCTCGACTCCATCCCCGCCAAGACCAACAAGTGGACTCACCCTCCATTCTTCGCCCACCGCACCCCGGATGGCCTCATCTTCGCCTGCGGCACCCAGGACAACAATTGCATCGCCATCCAGTACCTCAAATTCTGGCTTAGACCATGGACCCTTGCAATTCTTCCGTCGGGACCATCGCATACATAAGTCCAGAGAGGATCAACACCAATATGGTTTTGGGTGGGGTGGGGTAGGGTGTGGAGGTTGCGGGGGAGATTGGATTTTTGGAGCTTGGGATTAGAGAGAGAAATGGAGTGTATTTGATACGGGGGTGGGCTGCTCTGGTGGGTAGAAGGGGTGAGGAAGACGATGGGGTTTATGGTTTTTTTTTTAAATTTTTTATTAAGTGTTTAGCCGGTGCCAACTCAAAAACGCAGGGGGTGAAGGTTTTAGCTTATCTCTTTACAACACAAGCCCATCAAAGCCTTCGACACAAAAACCCGCCAACACTCATTAATGTCAAAAGGAAAATGTTATACATAAATAAAGTAATTTACATAGGAAAAATGAACTACTTAAATGTAATGAGTAAGATACTTATGTCTTATCCTAATGCTACATGACATACCAACGCGTTGCGTTAGATTTCATATACCAACATATATATCATTCACCTCCCTACCTTTCTCTAATTAAGTACCTTATCTTTTCATTGCTCCATGCCGATTCAAACGTGGATAAATTTTTCCAGGTTCTGGGTTCATTAGCTGACCTGGAGTTCCACCAACCTTGAATTGACACCTATACATATTTTAACACCAACCCACCATTTAAAGATAAAAAAAACATGTTGGGGCTTGGACCCACTCCTTCTTACCTATCTCCCTTCTTCGGGAAACTGAAAGGCTTTTAATGAATTCAACACTGGCCAGCCATCTCTTTTCCTCTCCCTTTGTCGTCTCCATGCATACTGGCAACCAAGATTTTTGCATTTACATTATTCAAAATTATAACTCAACAATTAATTTCAAAATTATGCCATCTCTTTTAAAATCATATTTCAGTTTGGAAAGACTGTAGAAGAGGAAGATGGTATCAAATTCATATTTCAGTTGGGTGATAAAGACTGGAGTTTCAGGTGGGTGTTCATAGTGGTGGGCATGGTGTGGTTGTAGGGTGGTGGGCATCAACATTGAGTGGGTGATCTTGGTGGTGGCAGTAGCCGAAAACCTGATGGCAGCGTTGTCGTGGTGTAGTTTTAGGATCCGAGCCCTTACTTCTCTATGCACCCATAAACCTGAAAAACACCGCTGAAACCTCTCTCGGCATTCCATTACACTCAACCATCCCGAGTTGTGACGGTTGAGAGAATAGAGAAGTTTGAGCCCTTCGTGCTTGGAATCCCACCCGTGGCACACCAAGATTGCACCGTACACGTACGTTGCTACTTGATGGCCCTCCGAGATTGCACTCTTAAGCCGCTGAATTCCAAATTCTTCCTTGTTTTAGAAGAAGTATCGCATCTTCACCATGTAAAAGGCCTCAGGGTTGTAGCACTGGAAGCAACGATTGATGAAGGTTAAGACTTTGTTAGACGTGTCCCATGATCTAAGTAGGTTGACGGTCTCAAAGTATGTAATATTGATGTGTTGGTAGATGCAAGGGTCTTCGGCTATTTCCTTGAACTTCTTTGAGACCATCTTCGTTGAAAAAGAGGTCCTTTAATGAGCAAGAAGCAACGATGATGAGAATTTTGAGAAGAATGTCATCAAAAACTGAGATGGTGCGACCTTTCTTCATCATTTTCAACTTCTGGATTTTTTAAGGAGGATGTAAATTGAACTTGTGGTTTTGTAATGAAACACAAACCCACAAGACATCTTAAATAGACGGAGAATAGAGGTCATTCCAACGGTGCAATTTCCCATCACAAAATGGTCATTCAAACGGTGCAACTTCCTATGACAAAAAGTTAACTTCTTATGTACGCAATAATTCAAAAACAAAACCACCCAATACCATACCGCCCTCCGTATAGAATGCATGCCCATAATATGCATAACGCATGCGAACTATATCCACATACTATGCACACACTAAGCACACTGAATGATCTCCTATGGTCATGATATGCACACTGCATGTTGCGTCTTGAATACTGAAAACATATAATCTGGAATTGGAAAAATTAACATTTTCCAAAACCCTTTTGGGTCAAATTAAGTACCCAAACAAAACATT
>JAOTRO020185681.1:0-10943 GCA_028566515.2 Pyracantha coccinea | reverse complement strand
CTAGTGTCGAGTACCTCTGTCGGAATTCGAGTTCGTTTGGATTGCCCTAAACGGCCAGGATGTGGAATACAAAAAGAAATTTTTTAGGGGAAAACTTCTGAGATATGTACGAACTGGCTCAACATGTCGAGCAATATGATTATTTCCTCTCAGAAGAAAGGATCTCAAAGTCCCCATCTTGAGGAATGATCTACAAGAACCCAACGGTCAGTTATGCATCGGCTAAAGGCGAAGAATCCTAATATGCCAGTATTGACGCGGCCAAGATAGTGATTAACAAGCCATACATATGCAAAACATTGGCTCATGCTAACTCTAAGGATACCAAAACCCGTTTGGCCTCTGAAGAAGCTACCATCAAAACGTCAAAAATTTATACTTTTGACATTACCAAGGCCGACGCCATCTTCGACCAGTTGTTGCTCGTGAAAATTGTCAAGCTTCAGCCATGGCATAACATTCCTAAGGCCGATGATTTAAAAAACAAGACATATTGCAAATACCATAATTCGAATAAGCGTACGACAAATAATTATGTCGTATTTCGTGATGCCATTCAAAGCTAGATCAACAATGGTAGGCTCAAGTTTCCCGAGAAACAAATAGATGTTGACACCGATCCTTTCTTTATGACGACAGTAAGCATGGTAGATGCTCATCTACCTAGGGATAAAGGAAAATGAAGGATCGAGTTCGTTCCAATGCAATTAGTCCCAAAGCAGAACTTTCGGCCACAATTGAAGATTGATTTACTTTCAAACGAGCCACCCAAGGATTTGACGGGACCAGCTATTATCCAGTCAATGTCGGACTCCAGCACAAAGGAAACTGATGAGCCGATGGTTTTATGTAATTGATACAAAGAGAGCGTCGCCTTAGTTGAGACAAAGGAAAAGCCACGTTAGGTTGAAATACCACAACAAGTGCCCATAGCTGCGGTAACATTCCAAAAGGTGCTTGGTACAGGCCAACGCCATAAAGTTGATAGGCTTGGTCCTCAACTACAAGATAACAAGCCATCTTCGGCTAGACGATGCCTTAATTTTTTAGACGTGCCATTTTACAATGAGGATTATTATGCGTGCAACTCTGGCAATTCAAGTTCACCCGTGAACCAACACACCTTCAGACCTCCTAAGCCACGCTATCAACACTGGTATACCTACAACTCCCCTACTAGTTTAAATATTGCGTTGTTTAAATCATAAAAAGGTCAACGCCAAAGAATGGATTGCATGGCCTGCTGACGAGCAGCTCAGGATACCTTGGCTAACAAATGTCAGCCGAAGGAAACAGCCGATAATGAAGATGATCGACAACCTTTGGCGATCATGACCCAGCTGCTCTAAGGAAAGAAGGTGACCGATCATGACTTTGAAACCACGATTGAAGAATCCAAAAAGTGAATCAAAGTTCTTCTTCCACCTGGGAAAATAAAGGCTCGCCCCGAGCACTTCTGGAAGGAATCCGAGAAGTTACTTATAAAAGAACCATTGATCAGAGTAAGACAGAATCTCCACCCACCATTTCTCGATGAAGATTTAGAATACATGTGGGAGTTTCACAATAAGCATTTGGCAAATGACTTATACGGCTTGCCAAAAGTATGCCAAGATACACTTGATCTTGGTCTAACTTACCTCGATGCTGAACGGATCATCCAAAAGACTTCGGATCCAATGATGAAAGCCAGGTTCCAGCATATATGCGAGGCTCAAGTTCTCAGCTTTGAGGTAGATCCATATACTGATATTGACGCTGTCAAACTTCCCTTCTCTCTCGAGGATCTCCAATATTTGCGATACCATTTCAAAGTCTTTTCAACTGTCTCATTTTTTGGCCTTACGTCCAATGACAAGGAATGCATAGCACGATTAGATGTTTACCTTGACACGAGAGACGCCTGCATCGCATATCAGGAGCAAACTCATATAACATCACAAGACCACAACCTAGTTCTAGCATCAAGCAAACCTGAGGTTGACGTGCATAATGAGAAGGCTCTAGTGAACATACCGTATGATCATACCCCGGCGCTAGCCGAAGAAGATCAAGCAGATACCACCCATGCTCAGGATACCTCGCTTGAAAATCCTGAGGTTGAAGATCTCGACCCGATGGGTATTTCGGTCCTGGAAAACATGGAAATCAGCATGGTCCATGTCTTACCTGTCAATTTCTAGCTAACCGCATCCCAATCAAATTTCCTAGACGGTGACGTGGTTGCCGAGGACGCCATGCAAGTTAATTTTGTGGTCGCCGAAGAGATTGAGTTGGCAACAAAAGAAGATAAACTCAAATCAGCTTTTGCCGAATTGTTTCCTCGCTGTTCATTAGTTAATCTTCATCATTTGAAGTCGTTATATGTTACGGCTCATATTGAAGGATATCCAGTCTCCAAAATTTTTGTCAACTATGAAGCAATGGTCAACATCATGCCTGTTGGTATCATGAAGGTTTTACGTCGTTCTAACGACGAACTTATTCCATCAAGGGTCACCATGAGCAGCTTTGTCAGAGACAAATCCCAGACCAAGGGAGTATTTCCGTTGGAGGTAAATATCGCAGGTCGTAATCACATGACCACATTTTTAATAGTCGATTCGAAGACCGAGTATAATGCATTGCTCGGTTGTGATTGGATCTATCAAATGAGCTGCATCCCCTTGTCATTATAGCATGTTCTCATATTCTGGGATGACAAATTGGTCATGGTTCATTCCGCCGACAATTAACCATTCGAAGCTAATATGATTTAGGTTCGCTATTATGACAATCTTGTCGGCTACATCACCCTGCAAGGTTTTAACGAGGAAGGACGGCCGAATCGGATCTCAGTTCAGAAAGCCATTAAGGTAGGCACTGAGACTGTTCACCAAGATTCGGCGAAACTTAGGTTGGCCGACCTGATTGCCGATCCTGATGTTTGATACCAAACAAGACAGATGATGACCGCGGTTTCATCCACCATAGAACGACTGCTGGCCCACTGGTATGCTATTTCCAAGCAACCGAATTCGGGCATAAACTTAGTAGGGTTTCTCACCGAAGAGGCAACGGTCCAGTTCTATCACTTGACAAGGTTCAAGCTACCCTGGCCGAGCTCAAAGATAATCGGCCCCAAGTCAAAGACCTTATAGAGGAAATAAATGTTGGAATGGCCGAAGACCTGCGACCTTTATTTATTAGTTCTTGGTACCCCAACCTATGAAAATCGAGCTTTGTAATTTACTCAAGGAATTTAAGGATTGTTTTGCTTGGAGTTACCATGAGATGCCTGGTTTAGACCGAACGCTCGTCGACAACGAATTACTCATCAAACCTGGTTGTAAACCGTTCCCCCAACCCTCCAGATGATTCTTGATTGAAGTACAACTCGGCATAAAAGATGAACTCGTTTGACTTTTAAAAGTCGGGTTTATTCAGATAGCTCGATAAGTCGAATGGTTGGCAAACATTGTCCCAGTTTTAAAGAATTTGTATTGATTTTCGAAATTTGAATTTGGCAACCCCTAAGGATGACTATAGAATGCCAATTTCAGATTTGTTAATCGATGCAGCAGCAAACCACAAAATGTTATCTTTCATGGATGGCCATGCTGGTTACAACCAGATTTTCATTACTGAGGCCGATATCCACAAAACTGCTTTTCGTTGCTCGGGGGCACTTGAGACTTACCCATGGGTTGTCATGCTGTTCGACCTTAAAAATGTCGATGCCACATACCAACGCATTATGAATACTATTTTTCATGATTTGATTGGTACCATCGTCAAGGTCTATATCGATGATGTTGTAGTCAAATTGAAACATCCCTGAACACATTTAGATGATCTTCGGCAGGCTTTCCTTCACATGCGCCAACATAATCTTAAAATGAATCCTGCCAAATGTGCATTTGGTGTATCGGCCGTTAACTTCTTAGTTTTCCTTGTACATCATCGTGGCATCAAGGTGGACGCAAATAAAGCTCAGGCGATCATTAATGCCCCACCCCCGACAACCAAGAAGCAATTACAATCACTACTCGGTAAAATCAATTTCCTCTGCCATTTCATTTCTAATTCTGCAGGGAAGATGAAAGCTTTCTCCACGCTCTTGAAAATTAAGGATTCTGACAAATTCGAATGGCGTGAGGAACACCAAGATGCTTTCACACAAACTAAGGTCTCCCTCACTACCCTACTTGTCCTTGTGCCACCTCGGCATGGTAAACCCTTCAAGTTGTATATCTCGGCCACCGAGGAATCCGTTGGCTATTTTCTTGCACAAGACAAAGACACGGGGCGAGAGCAGGCCATTTTTTATCTTAGCCGGAATCTTAACTCAGCTGAAATAAATTATTCACCCATCGAGAAACTTTGTCTGGCCTTATTCTTCGCTACGTCTAAGCTTCGGCATTACATGCTCCATTCTGTTACGTAGGTCATCACCCAAACAGACGTTATTCGCTATATGCTTACTCGGCTCATAGTGAAAGGTTGAATCGAAAAATGGACAATGGCACTGTCTAAATTTAGTTTGTAATACGTGCCCTAGAAAGTTGTAAAAGGACATGCACTGGCCAATTTCTTAGCTCAACATCCCTCTCCATACGGTTTTGGGGGCAATGACGTCGAAATTGGCATGGTAGAAACACGTGATAATGATTGGACGAAGTATTTTGATGGCTTTAGTACCTCCACCTCGTCTGGCGTTGGAATCGTCATCCAATCCCCGGATCATTATCGATGGTATTTTACTCTCAGCTGGAATTCGATTAAACGAATAATCAGGCCGTATACGAAGCCTTTATCATCGACCTTAACATCTTTCACAACTTGAGGGCAACCTGCGTGCTCATCCTTGGCTATTCAGAACTTGTGATTAACTAACTCAATGGAACTTTTCGATGTATGAGTTGTACTCTGGCGCCCTATCACATGGTTGCCATCTATTTGGCCGAATTGTTTAAAGGCATCACATTCAAGCACATTTCATGAGTTCGAAACACTGACGCATATGAATTAGCTTAAATAGCCTCCAGAGCACAACTCATGGGGGGCGAGCTAGGCTGGGTTGTACCAGTCGTGCGACGACCACACTCGGTCCTGGTTAATCGACAAGTTCTCCAACACGACCACGTCATCTGTACATGAGTTATGTCTCTACCTTCGTTGTTAGAGCAAGAAGATCCTATAGATGTTTGCACGGGTACATGCCACAAATTATGTATTGTACCAGAAGGAGTTGTATCGAAATGGTGAAGATGATCTGTTGTTATTATGCAGAGCTCATCAATCTAGACGCAAGATGCATTGGCTGCTTCACCGACACGGCTATTTCTAGTCGAGTATGTTGAAAGATTCCATTGAATACGCGTGAGGATGTGTACAATGTCAAATCCATGGGCCTATACATAGAGTCTCGGTCAAATTACTTCACTTGGTTACCAAACCATGGCCGTTCAGAGGATGGGTCATGGACGTGGTCGACAAAATTAAGCCGTTTTCCGGGACAATAAAGCATGCATGGATACTCTTTGCGACAGACTACATTACCAAGTGGGTCGAAGCAAAGTCATACGTCGACTTAACATCTAAAGAGGTTTGTAATTTTGTGGAGGAAAACATCCTGACAAGATTTGGCACACCAGAAAAGATTATAACTGACAACGGCATAATTTTTACTGCCGACAGGTTTAAAGAATATGCGACGAGTTTGAAAATTTGGCTCGATCAGTCTATGCCATATTACCTACATGCAAATGGACAGGCCAAAGCAAGTAATAAATTTTTAATTGGTATCATCAAGAAAATGATAAAAGAAAAGCCTAGGATGTGGCATTTGAAGTTAAACGAGGCATTATGGACATATCGAACTTCACTTCGATTAGCAACAGAGGCGACGCCATATGCGTTACTTGTGGACACAAAGCCATGCCACCGGTTGAGCTAAGCATAAATTCATCACAAGTTATTGAACAAATCAGTTTGTTAAGTGCCGAGTATAATTAGGCCATAAGGCAAGAGTTGGAAGACTTGGAGGAAGCTCGGCTTGATGCCTATAATTTACTAGGGGCAGAAAAAGATCATTGAGCGAGCTATAATCAACAAGTTAGACAAAATACATTCAACGAAGATGACTTAATATGGCAAACCATGTTACCAGTGGGATTAAAGATCCCAAATTCGGAAAATGGTTGCTGAATTGGGAAGGACCTTTCGTCATCCATAAAGTTTTCGGCAAGTGGGCATACCACCTTTTGTCATTCATAAATTACCAATCAATGGAAAGTTCTTAAAGAAATATTACCCAGTCACTTTGGAAATGCAGGAATACAAAATTTTTATTGATTTTCAAAGAGCGTACAAGTAAATTACAAAAACCAATCAGCCTACAACTAAAGACAAAGTCCTAAGGGGTCGAAGGAAGGAAAGTTTCAAGAGTGGCTTTCAGTTCTAACCACCTTACTATGCCCATTGTGACATCGGCTTGCCTGGTTCTCTTATCGAGTTGTAGTTGTTGTATCCGCTTGGCGCCAGTTGCGTATTCCGCAAGTCGAGGCTTATTCGACTCGAAATCCTTTTCGAGCTTCGTAACAATGACTGACCTTTGACTTGAAGTTCAGCTATTTGATGGTCCAAGTCAGCCAACTGTTCTTTCTTTGCCATTATGGCCTTGAGTTTTGGTCGGATAACTTCATGAACGACCGTTGCAGCCTTGAGGTTGTCCTCTGTCGAAGAGCTCGTTCGAAGATAGTGAAATATTCTTGGTTTCGTTGTAAGATTGAATACAGATGAACAACACTCTTATTGAAGGCCCGGCCGCCCTGGAAGTGCTAAAAATGTGAGCGTTGAGCTCAACTTCCCATGAAGGCTACATAAAAAGAGTTGTTAAAAAAAACAGAATCCAAAAAGGATGGCATATACGGAAGTTGTGTTAGACTTGCCGAGAAGAGACTTCGGCCATGTTTGCTGGTTTGTTGCTCGAACCCAAAGAGCTTAATGGCCGAGCCTAGTGTTTTAGACAACCTTTTAATTCATGCGGCTAATGAAGGTTATCTATATTTGATGGCCACTGGGGTGGCCAGAAAATATAAATAAAGCTATTCGGCGTATAGAATTTTCGATGAAATGAGCGATTGGGCACCTGGCATTTAATATCTTCTTAGTTTAGAATTCTAAGACAAGAAATTAATAAAAGAAAATGATAATGGTTCTTACAAAGGTCAAAGTGACTTCCTGATGAAGAATGCCAAAGTTTTAGTCTTGGGGATGTACCGGCATCTCTGTCATCGCTTCTGGCTCGACAGAAAGCCCCGCTTCATGTCCCGTATTTGCTTCAGCTGCAGGATTATCGACTTGGCCAGCCGTCTTGACCACCGGTTGAGGATTGGTGGTTGGGAGTTCAGCCGGTTGAGATCGCCTCACTAGTAAGGGTCATTCACTCTCGTCCTCCTAACATAAAAAAAGGGATTAGTTGCTAGTTGAAAGAAAGCTAAAATGAAATAACATAAAAGAAGATTGCCATACCTCTTCTTCCAAGATGACCACTAGAGTCTCTTTTGGATTAGGAGGAGGGTTTCTCTCAGCCTTGGTGGCCGCCACTTCCACTATAGTAGCTGTTAGGTCAACTTCAGCAAGAGCAACGACCAACTTCGGAAGTACAGGTTCCTCGACCACAGGTGCGGCAATCGGTTCGACCACAATAGCAGCCTGCGTTGTAGGTTAAATTGTCGCCTGACCCACGGATGCGGCTGAGGGCTTGACGGTACTTCTGCCGATACCTGGTTAACGGGAGAAGGGAGATAGGCACTAGGAGTGGCTACTCTCGTAGTTGGAATCGAAATAACATGTATTTCCCGTTCTCCCTTCTTTGCCGTTTTTCTTGAGGCATTTTTTGGATCGAGCAACGTTACCAGCCGTCTCGACCTCCAACCGAGGTCGTTTGCTGGGCACTGTTGGCGCAGCAAGGGCCGCTACTAGAGTCGATTCGGTTGGAGGAGCGGTGGTCACAACTCTCTTGAGAGGATGAACGAGTTTCTTTTTTGCTGCGATCATCGCAACCACTTCGGCTCTTTTTATTGAAAGGCCACCTAGAATAACTGAGTGAGCAGAAAGGAGGTGTGAGGCCAGTTAAAGGTTCATTGCTTCAGAAGAGTTGAAGCTAGGGATCTTCGACCTCAACGTGCAAAAATAGGCTTGCAGCTAGAGTTGGAAGACCCAGAGTGGGCCATTTTAGTGCAGATCAATCTTCCCCTTGGAATCCTCCACCAGACACCAGGTAAGATTGGCAAGGATGGCTGGGCTGAGGGACAAGACATGATCACTGGCTAGGGCTTTGGCCACTAGCATGTTCTTGGCCAAGCACTTGCTCGACTTGGTACCAGTAGAACAAGAAGGCCCCATGCTCTCCCTTCCTAAGAGATTCCTTTTTCCAAGCAGGTGAAATGAGTGATCAAGGTGTTGTAGTTGAAGAATTTTTTATACAGCTTATGCACCTCTTCTTTTGATGGCTTTTGGCAGTCCTTCTTCAAAGCTTCGACGACACGTTCGTCAAAGACCGTCTTGAGATCCAAGTCGAATTGATACCGAGATAGAGTGGTATCAATTGGAAGACTGGATGAGGAAGTGCCAAGTATGGCCGTGACATCCAAGATGGTCGGAACAATGGGGCCAAGAAGAAGGACCATGGTATTGGTGGCCGAACACCAGAAGCTTAGGGCGGCCATTAAAAGTTCTCGATCCATGATGATCTCAATGGTCGAGACCTTAATGGCATCGAAGATGCCGAGAGTTTTCCATTCACCCCCGAAATATGGCTTCATTAGGGTGACCCAAGTAGCCCAAGCTGAGGGGGTTGAGGGCCAAGCTCCTTGGGGTTTAGCTAGTTCCCACTTCGGCCAATCGTACCCTTGAAAAAAGGGTTCAAGGTAGTGGGCCTTCAACATCGTGGTAATGCTTTCTGGGACTTTGTCCTTGAAAAGTGGTCCCAGAGTTTAGTGGGAGGCTCTCGAATCACCCTTGGATCGAAGGGATTTTATGGTGTTTCAATCGATGATGTCTCGACACTTGTTGCACTCTTCGGCGAACTTGGTGATGAAGGTGTTGGCAGTCATTGATGAAGGTTTGAAGGTTTCTGGGTTTCGAAGTTGGTTTATTTTCTGGGTTAAGAGTAAATGGAAAGAGTTTTTAGTGGTTTGGAAGCGTAAAAATCCAAATGGAAAAGAGCGGAGTATTTATGGGCATTTGGGGAGAAGATCAACAGTTTAAGTTTTGAAGAATGAAATCATATTCGAGGTTTTTCAGTGGCAGGGAATCTGACAGGGTTAAGATCGTGCAATTACGCCTAATAAATGCGCTGGGTGGTTGGGATATTCAAGGTTTTTTAGTGTTCTTTAAGAATATGCTAATGGTTCATTTCGCTTCTTCAAGGTCGAGGCTTGACCAGAAGTTATAGGCCGAAGACCTCATACGCGAGGGGGAAATATTTGGGCCCAAAATATTATTTTGGGCCGAGCTTAGAGTTATTCTTGGCTCGGTAGCATTAATCTAGAATCTTGTAGTGGGCTGTTCAGTAAGGGTCGACCGAATCCTACTGTGAGGAGGGTTGGTTTAGATAAGGGTGAGGTAGTCGAAACCTAGTGCAACAAGGAGTTTTAAGGCTAAGACTAAGGATGATGAGAATTAGGGGATGAATCTAGTTTGTTAAAGAACTTGGTTTAAAGTTCTAGTAAAGTTAGGATTGGCTGAGACCTAATCAGATTAGGTTAAGGAGCCCTAATTCGAGTATGATTCTAATTGTCCATGAGGGGTTTGCTATTATAAATAGAGAAGAAAGTGCATCATTCAAGGCCTCTCAAATTCAACACACAAATTGCCTTGCGGAAGCTTCTCAACAACCTATGAGATTTTATCCCTCTCCCCTTTCTTCCGCCAACACATCATCAGTTTTGATAAACAGCATTGTGAAGGCAACTGGCGACATCTTTAGTTTGGATAAACAGCACTGTAGTCGTAGAATCAGCCAATCACGGAACACCTTCAATTTAGATAAACAGCATTGCTTTGAGACTGACTGATTACCTATCCAAGTCTCAGTCGACAAGGACTTTCGAGTTCTTGTTGGTAGAGGTCATCTTATCAGCCTTCTCAGCGAAGTGAGGTGTTACAGGTTACTAGGCTCGGCACGTTGAACGCCGAGTTGTTTTATGATTGGATATTCGTAAGTATCTTTTAGAGTTCAGGATTCTGATGGCCGAACCACATTCACCATCAAGACATATCTTTCTCGAGTACTTGTGTCCATATAGTCTGGTGCCAATTTAGCGTACTTATACTCTCATGAATATAATCACCGTGACCGAACCTAGCGCTGACGATTTGTGAACTTCACAGAACTAACAGCCTTGTCTTCAGGCTCTAGAACCCGAAGACCGAGACGTGTTCCTTGCTCGGCCGCAGTCACAAGATCAAGAAGTCAGCAACGCGCTTAAAGCAACACATTTTACTCCCCGGTCGAGCTCAGCCGTTGAGTTGGCATGTCTTGCACATCACTGAAGGACGTAGTTAGCTTATTAGTTACTCGGCCTGCGTGCCACGTAGGCTTGGTAGTTTTAGGGGTCAACAATATTTCAAGGTGTTTTCTATCCTTTTTCTAGGGCGAATGTAATTTTATTAATTTGCTTGCCACGTAGGCCTGCGTGCCACGTAGGCTTCGTAACTAATTTCCGTTTGCTAGGGCGAATGTAATTTTATTAATTTGCTTATGAATGGATGCATGCTTGCTTTGAATTATTAATCACCGTGATTAACCTATCTAATTATCTTAGTGATTCGCGACCATTAGGGTTTTTAGACAAGTAATTTGATGCAGTTTCTGTTGGAACATCACCCTAAAATTGAAGAGGGCTTCTAGTAATTAGTAATTGTAAGTTCACTTAAGGCGAACATCACTCTGT
>JAOTRO020185644.1:0-10944 GCA_028566515.2 Pyracantha coccinea | reverse complement strand
ACAGTTTTATGTTTTGGTTCTTTTTTTTCCAGAGTCAGTGTTATTTTTTTGTTTTTCCAGAAACAGTTATATATTTTGTTTTTTTTTTTCCAGAGACAATGTTAGTTTTTTCAAAAACAATGTTATTTTTTTGTTTTTCCAGAAATAGTTTTATATTTTGGTTTTTTTTTTCAGAGACAGTGTTAGTTTTTCGCCGGTTTGTTCCGATGGTGGTTCAGATTTTTTTCCATAAATAGTTTTAGTTTTCCAGAAAGAGTGTTAGTTTTTACACAAACATTGTATCTGATTTTTTTCAGAAACAGTGTTATGTTTTGATTTTTCCAGAAACAGTGGTATATTTTTCCAAAAACAGTTTTGTGTTTTGGTTTTTTTTTTCTTCCAGAAACAGTGTTAGTTTTTTTTTTTTCCAAAAATAATGTTAGTTTTTCTTTGATTTGTTTCGACGGTGGTTCTGGTGTGTTTTGCAGTTCTTTTTCTTTAGTTTGTTCACATGGAGGTTCTAGTACGTTTTCCATAACTTTTTCGCCGGTTTGTTCCGACAGAGGTTCTAGTACATTTTGCACTACTTTTTTGCCGGTTTGTTTCAACGGAGTTTCTGCCGTTGAACTTCTTTTGAACTTGTTTCAGCGGCTTTGGTCCGATGAATGCTTCGTTTTTCAACTTTGATTTGGTGATTTTTGAAATGGGGGAATTTGATTTGATAGGAAGACATGGAGTTATTATGGCGGTTTCGTGCTGGTTTGAGATTGGTGAAGAGTTAGGAAATATCGAATCATTTAGGGGTATTTACGGAAGTGTAGATTTGCAGTGGGTTGGGCTTGTAAGTTTGGCTCGTGGACAATAGTTTTGGATGATTTTTTATTAAACTTTATGCTCGTTTGGTTAAATAATATTTTGGGATGGTTTTTTATTAAATATTTATTGATCCAAGCCCTTTTCATTAAAGCTTCAAAATATAAATGCATGTTAGTCCTTTAAAGAATATGGACAAAGCTACGGTTATTTACTTTTTTTCAAAAGTCGAAAAGACCTCTTACCACAATTTGATCTTGATAGTTGAGAAGATGGAAGCCTCAAAGGCTGAGAGTTGGATCGCAATGTATTTATCCTGTAAAATAGCATCATACCCACAGCTCTCCGATCCCGATACGACGTCGTCCGGCAATCAGTGATAGATTTCATAGCCGAATCAGAACTGGACTTCAAACAGGCCACGTCAGCAAGTCGGTTAGTCGTTAGTTAGTTGCTGGGATCGAGCGGGAAGGAAAGGGAGAGATTACATAAGCGCACCGAAGGTGTTTGATAGAATGTCGCTGAGAGAAAAGATAGAGGCAGAGGCTTCATTCAAGATCAGCAAGAAATACCCTTTCATCTTTGCGGCACACTCAGGCGGAAAGAACGGTCAGTTTTTCAGAAGCTTTAGAAATTCTGCAAGATATCCTTACAGGCTTACACAATTTTCTTTCATTCTCCAGAAAATGCTTATATTTCTTCATGTCTTTTCAAACCATTGAAGAAATCAGCAAGTTTAGTAGTTTTATTTTGTTTATTCATTGAATTGTTTGATGGGTTTTCTAAAGATTGCAACTTTCGAGTTTTTTTTTTCGGTAAGAATATGGACTTAGATAGATGTAGAACCAACCCATTCTTTAACTTTCCACTCTAAGTTTACGAATAATCACGAGGTAAAAATGTTGTTCTTGGACCTTGGTTAGATAGATTTTCCCGGTTTTCCTTTTTCTTTTCCATTGAATTGTTTCTTGTTTTGGAGAAATTTAGAAGGTTGTTGTGTTTCGATCAAAGTTTTAAATTTTTAGAGTTGGCTTGAATTGGCCCTCAATGTGCTTGACTGGGATAAAATGTTCGTAAGGATTGAGCATGACAAGATGTGGCCTTCTTGAGTCTAGTTTTATTTTTCTCATGCCTTTTTTTTTTCGGTTTTCTGGGATCAATCCTAGCTGTGCACATGAGAATAGCTTAAATAGTTTAGGTCTTGATATCTTGTGTGAATATAGGATGAAGAATTTAATGGCATCTTTTGAAGCGGTGGCTGGCAATGAACCTGGGAATAGCAGTAGCAGAGAGGAGCCAGTGCAAAGCAGTGATGCGATGAGGAAGCCTCGGATTTTACTTGCTGCTACTGGAAGTGTAGCTGCCCTAAAGTTTGTCAGCCTCTGCCAGATTTTTTCTCGTTGGGCGGAAGTAAAAGCAGTTGCCACAAGAGCATCTTTGTGTTTCGTTGATCGAGCATCGCTTCCAAAGGATGTGATTATTTACACTGATGGGGATGAATGGTCCAGTTGGAGGAAAATTGGAGATAGCGTGCTTCACATCGAGCTTAAAAAATGGGCTGATATCATGGTTATTGCTCCATTGTCAGCAAACACACTAGGCAAGGTGATATTTCATATTATCTGGAAATATCATTACTTAAAATTGCTTCCTTGTTTTCTATATTATCTGGTTAATTTCATGTATGAAATCTATACTTTTTACTTCTTTATATCTCTATATTTTAAATAAACGTCCCATGTTTTTGTAGATTGCTGAGAGATTGTGTGACAATCTACTCACCTGTCTTGTAGATGCATGGGACTGGAAAAAGCCTTTGTTTGTTGCGCCTGCCATGAACGCCTTGATGTGGAGCAATCCCTTCACCGAGCTACATGTGATGTCTATTGATAACCTAGGAATTTCACTCATCCCACCTATCCGTGGTGAAATGGCTGAGCCTTCTACAATCAACTCCACTGTAAGACTCTTTTACACTCACAAATTCAACAGGGTTGCTGCATTGGATGCACTACAAGAGAATGCTCGGAGGAAGCCACGTATTCTACTTGCTGCTAGCGGGAGTGTAGCTGCCATAAAGTTTGCTCACCTCTGCCGTAGTTTCTCTGGATGGTCAGAAGTAAGAGCAATTGCCACAAGTGCATCTTTTCATTTCATCAATAGAGCATCACTCCCCAGGGATGTAATACTTTACACCGATGAAGAAGAATTGTCCAGATGGAACACAGAATATGATAGTGCGCGTCCCATTGAGCTTCGCCATTGGGCTGATATAATGGTTATTGCCCCATTGTCAGCAAACACACTAGCCAAGGTAAATGTTTAACAAATTTTGAAGCCAAGGTAAATGTTTAACAATCTTGAATTCTTCGTTACTGGTTTTTCACATGAACTTTGTTTCTTTGATTTATTATCTGGTTTCATGTGTAAAATTTGTATTTTAATCGATAATCTCCTGTGTTATTGCAGATTGCCCGGGGATTGTGTGACAATCTACTCTCCTCTGTTGTATATGCATGGGATCACAACAAGCCTTTATATGTTGCACCGGCCATGAACGCCATGATGTGGAACAATCCTTTCACAGAGAAACATTTGAAGACGATTAGGGATGAACTCGGAGTTAAACTCATCCTTACTCGTACAAAGAATGGTGCAATGGCTGAAATTGATGTGATTGACGGTTTTGTAAAAGCCCGTTTACCAGACAAAATTTGATTGGCACCGTACTACAGTAGAATTAGGCAGGTGCATGTACTGTGTTTTGGTATGCGGAACCAGGCGAAACGAATCTGCAGTTGTAATTGGGATTGATTACTTGGTTTCAGGGTGTGATCACTTTCTGCTTAGGCCCTAAATATGGTCCTTTACTTGGTTTCAGGGGGTAATTGTATATTGCAATATATGGTCCTTTATTTCTCAAATTTTTAGCTGATCAGTACTGGTGCAAATGCAACGGTTGGTAGGGGAGATTCTCTCATGTGACCAAATTTTAGTGGTGTTGTATTTTTCGGCCATCGATGAGATGCATGTCCAGTATGTCGGAAATCATGCGTACGAATACAATTGATCATAAGAGTATCTACAATTGATCGTAAGAGTACCTTCTTATTCTATAAGGCAATGACTTTGGGTATGTTTACTTACATGGTTGTGGATGAGAAGGAATAGGTGTGATAGTGTACGAGGAGTGAGTAACAACCACACTCTATGTTAATGAGATCCCTTCATTTTTCAGGTAGGCCATACCCACAACCTATGAGACTGGCCTAATACCTACCCATAACTCTCTGTTGCAACTCACGTACTGCTACCATATCTCAAATGATGTCGTACTCATAACCGGGAAGGTAACTGTAGCTACACATAACTCTAACAAGGCTAAGTGTCCAACAATCATGTACTATGCATAAAGTCTCCGTATATCGACTCCAATGGTATCATAGCTAACCATAGATACAAGCAACTAAAATAGAGATAACGATATGTTACAACCATACTACTCGTGAGATGAACAAAATGCAACACGTCCCCAAAAGTCTGAGTAACTCTCTTCAGTCTAATCGTTAATCTAGGGGTGGAAATGTGATACTAAACAACATCTAATACTTACAACCTTTAAAAAGACTTCCAAAGGTTTGGAAGTGGAACACGTAACACGATGAAATATAAATACACCAAGATGATAATCTTATTGGGTTTCTGTTTGCCTGAACTTGTATAAAAGTTTAGAAGCAGCTTTCTCATAATGCCATCATCCTCCGAAAGTAAACAGAGAAGAAACTGTGGTTATCCAGGAAGTTGGACTTTATTTCCTCAACATCCTTCTAACTCTAACCAAAGGTGAGACGCCTAGATTGAAAATTCTCGTCAATCACCTTAAGTGGAACATCAATTTTAATTTCTGTTTTATCTCCATATTTGATCATATCACGAACGAGGACTTTTAGATCACGTCCCACGGATAAGTTAACAACATCCCACTTCTAACTTAGTTATCTTCACAAGTGTCTTGTTGTTGAAATTTCAATGCCCATTTTAAGGAAATAAACCATCGCCAATACTTTAAGTTTTGAGGCTGGAAGAATACTGCTTTCTACTTAAGTAAAACTACCACCAATTGGAACACCACATGAGCGTAACATTGGTTTAGCATCACAATTATTGATTTTCATATTCTCCACACATACAAAATACCTTGAACTGAGAGTGTATAATGATACTTCCCAACTCCATTCATATCACAAAATGATTATAATCATTCAAGCCATTTCTTGATAGGTTAAAGGTAACTCCATATCGATACTCGTATTTTCCAACTGAAATAGAATAGGACAAGCTGAAAGTGTTCAAGAGTAAATATGTCCTTTTCGTACAACCGATAAGATACATTATAGTGCACTTATAACTGCTGATTAAATTCTTCAACTGCCATTGTCAGAAACTTAGTCTGTTCCAAAAAGTAAGTGTATTTAAGAAGTTCTAAGGTTGATAAAGATTTTGAACACGTTTTCCACATAGAAATGTCATTTGATTTCCAAGAAAAGATGATATTTGTTAACATTAAACCATGAATAAAATAGTTCAATCCAAATGGTTCTATACATTGGTAATATAAACAATAATCCACTAGGCTGCCTCTACACGGTCGAAACATCCAAAGGACGCGTCATCATAATTTCCCAAAAGATCAACGTCAATGAAAGACGTAGAACAGAGATGAGGTGAGACAACACTTCGGTTGTCAGAAATTTTTATTCATAACTACATCCCAAACCAAAACCAACTTTCCTCGGTCGATACATGAAAAAACACCATAGCCAAAAGGTCGTTAACAAATTGTCAATAAAATCAACAAAACCAAAGATATCCTGAAATTTACAATACTTTGTGAGAATTTTCTCTTTCTTCCGCTACATTCTTTCTGGAAAGAAAATAGAATATTGTCTGTGGAGATCACGTCTTCCCAAAAAGTACCAATCTCAACAAAACTAATGTTTGAGAAATTTTTTGGCAACAGTTAACTAACAATACTTAGAGAATTAGATTCCATTACCGAAGTTGATGAGAAGTCATTGGTAAGACTACTATGAATTCAACAAGCTTCACGAGAAAACTCTGAGTTTCAAAAGTTTGTTACATAGACCACCAATTTGAAGTAAGATTTGTGTGAAAAGATGCAAGAAAACTAATGTAGTACGAGGAAGTGGAATGGTGGTATTCTCCCAAATATCGCCAAGGAATCAAAACTATTTTTGATTTCTACTCTCAACAGGTTTAATAATGACGATTAACAATAGTGATGAGATTGACCCATAAATCCCTGGCGATACACCAATAATGATACATTAACCCCATGTTAGGGCCATCAACTAGTCTCAATTACACACCTTTCCTTGGCACAAAAGTTCTTTGCTTATAATCTAGAGACACTCGCCAAAATGATCTTCTCAATGAGTTTTCAAATCTGCCCAAAACTTAGGAACAACTAACATATTTTCCATATTCGACGAGGTGGCAAGATTCAAACATTAGACCTCGAGAACCGAGAATGCTCACATCACGCGTGTGATGAACGCAATACTGCCCAACTTATGCTCTGATACCAAACTGACACACCCCAACCCGGAATATCCACTACAACTCCGAATCGAGCTGTGTTGGCCGACACCTGGAAGGTGACGAAGCCATAGAATGTGATAATGTGAATAAATTTAAATCTAAAAGTGCCTATATACACAAGTGCGCGGTGAGCGGTTATGGACCCATTTCACATGTGATACAGAGCATAAGAAAAGTATAGTGAGCTAAGATAATAAATATACCATCATAAAGAGCCATCTGAACTGGGAGTGCCACTAGTCCTCATCGATACGGAAATTTGCTACTAGAACCTGGAGGGGTGCAAAATAAATCCAAAAGTATATCACTACCCAGCATTTCATTAGCAATATAAATAATCATGTGCTTAATAACCCATACTAGCACGCAAGTCAGAGTCACCTATAGTGACCAGTACGACTCATCCATATCTCATCTCTTACAAACAATGAGGAATCAGCATTACTTCGTAGGAATCCAACCTTCTCTAGAACTGAACTGAGCTTGGCATACCAAGCTCTTGGGGATTGTTTCAATCCATAGATTGCCTTGTGCAACTTCCAAACCATGTTGCCTTTAATATCATTATACCCTGGAAGAGGTTGCATATACACTTCTTCTTGTAACTCTCCTTGAAGGAAAGCATTCTTCACATCCATTTGATAAAGAGTCCACCCACAATTGACTGCAACTGAGAGTAGAACCCTCACTGAATTCATCTTGGCCATAGGTGCAAACGTTTCCTTGTAATCTACTCCAAAGGTTTGGGTGAAACCTTGAACAAGCAGCCTGGCCTTGTGTCTCTTAATAGAACCATCAGCCATGAATTTAATCTTGTAAATCTAATGACTTCCAATAGCCTTTTTTCTTGGTAGGTAATTGGACCAAGCTCAAGTTTTTATTTTCTTACAGAGCATGAAGCTCATTTGCCATGGCTTGATTTCATTGTGGGAGGAGAGATGCCTCTTGAAAGCTTCTAGATTCACTGTGTTTATCAATTTCACAGCAAAATGCAACATGAGATGTCAAGAACTCACCAAGGCTGATACATTCAGTGATAGGATACCATGAAGCATAAGTAACATAGTCCTGCAACCTGGTTGAAGGTTTTTTGGTTCGAGGAGGATTTCTTCTAATCACTTGAGATTCTGTAGGGGATTGTGAATGATCAGAATGAGACTCCCTGTCTTTCTCATTGGTAGGAATAGGGCTAGTAGTGATGGAGTCAGTTTGTACTTCTTCAATATCTGGAATCACAGTAACTGAGCTTTCTTCCAACAGTGGATTATTAATGCTCTGAGAGAGTGGAAACATTTCAAACAGTTCCTCCCCCTGACTTGTAGTATTCCTTTTATGAGTAAAATAAGGGCAATCTTCTTCAAACTTCACATCCCTTAACATAATGAACTTCTTAGTGGCTAGATTGTAGCACTTGTATCCCTTTTGGGTCGAAGAATACCCCACAAACACACACTTGGTTGCCTTGGCATCTAATTTGTCATGGTTCAAGGCTTGAATGTGAACAAAGAAAACACATCCAAATACCTTGAGGTGTCTCAAATCAATTTTTCTACCATTGAGTACTTCATAGGGTGATTTAAACCCTAGCACATGACTTGGGAGTCAGTTGATGAGATAAGTGGTTGTGAGGATAAAAAATGACTAGGATTTCTTTGGAACATGCATGTGAAGCATGGGGGCACGAGTCTTCTCCAATAGATATTTATTTTTTCTCTCGGCTACTCCATTTTGTTGGGGAGTCTCCCTACACAGCTAGTTTGATGTATTATGCTCTGAGAACTTATGTATTGAAGCATGTTGTTGGATACAAATTCAGTTCCATTATCAGATCTTAACACCCTAATGTCTGATTGAAATTGTGTTTTAACATGCATATGAAAATCTTTGAACATAGTTTGGACTTCACTCTTTGATTTCATAAGGTACACAAAACTCATTCGAGACAAGTCATCAACAAATAAGACAAAGTACTTAAACCTTTCTATTGATTTAGTTGCCAGTCCCCATACGTCGGTGTGCACCATTTCAAAAAGTTTACTTATTCTAGACATTGAATTACCAAAAGGTAGTCTAGTAAACTTAGAAAATTGACAAGTATCACAAGTAACATGAGATTTACAAAATTTTGGAAACAGTTTAGACAAGATAACTTCAGAGAGGTGAGCTAATCTCTTATGCCAAAGTTGGTTTTCATCTATGGACTTTGATCGAGCTTGAAGGGCCTAAGTAAAACAGGCATTCTTGCACAGGTAGCAAAGTCCATTTATGAAGACCTCTTCAACAATCATCTTCATGGTAAGAATATCCTGAAGCATCAAATTATTTGGTGAGAAAATGGCACGACAATTTAGGGTGTTTATGAACTTTCCAATTGACAGAAGTTGGAAAGGAAAGGTTGGTACATATAAGGCAGTGGAAGGTGTTTTGTGTGAGAGTAAGTTTATTTCTGCTTTTCCCAAAACTAAGACATTTTTTCCATTTGTAATAGACACATGTGAACGGCTTGAAAAACGTTTAAAATGATGCAAATTTGTGACTTTGTTTGTCATATGATCTGTGGCTCCTAGATCATTATCCAACAATCATTTTCAATACTAGTTAATAGGGCAGTTGTGAAGGCTTTGAGTATACCTGGTGCTTCACGCCTTAGAACTTTTTCATTTCTAGCACGAAAGTCGAAAAACTGTTCCAACATGGCTGTATGGCTGCTTTCTTTATTGCCTTGAGCTTGTGAACCTCTTCTGTGTCCCTTACTTTGAAGGCAAGTTGCAAACTCATTGATAAGACACAATGGGTTGGCAGTCACCTCCATAGATCCTTGTGAGATAGTAGAAGGATGAGCATTGGCAAGTTAAGCCTTGTAGTGAGGTTGAAACTGCTGTGAGGACCTTAGTATCATTTTTCCATCTTTGCTGAACTTAGGCTTGAGTTCAGGATGAAATTCCCAACACTTGTCTTCCACATGGCCACCGCCATTGCAATATTTGCATTTCAAGTGTATATTTCTGCCCTCATACACTTTAGCCTCTGAGGTCTTGTAGTTTCAGTGTATATTTCTGTCTCAGTCAATCTCGAGTTATGCTCAACATTCATCATTTTCTTCTTCGCTTCTTCTCATTGCAAGTTGTTGAAGGTGGGAAGCTCTTGACTCATCAAGACGTGACTCCTTAGATCCTCGTACTCGGAGTTCAAACTCCTCAACAATAGGTAGATTCTGTCTTCCTCGGCTCATTTTAGGAGAATGGTAGGATATGTGGTACATGGAAGGTATACATCTAACTCATTCCACATGGCCTTGAGGCTTCTAAGGTGTTGAACAAACACTTTCCCTTCTTGTAAGGCACTGAAAATGTCCTTCTTAAGTTGAAAGACACATGGATAGTTGCTTTGATTTCCATACATATCCTGCAAGGCTTTCCAAAGCTCACATGAAGAATTGTAGTAGCTAAAAATCTCAACAACATATTTCTCCATGGTGTTGAGCAGTAAAGACGTGACAATTTGATCCTTGCAAAGCCATGCACCGTATGTACAGGAAGAGATATTTGGAGCTTCCACACTTCCATTTACAAACCTTAATTTCCCTTTGCCTCCTAGAGCTAGTGACACAGCTCAAGACCAAGGGAGATAATTAAACTCATTCAAGAGAACTGAACACAAACGTTGATTGGTGTTAACCTCGACGTCTGAGAAATTTGAAGGAAAGGTATAAGAGATGTCACCCTCAATATTTACTGAATCTTCTTCAGCCATGGCTTAAGGTTGAAGGAAATATGTAGTGGAAAAAATGGCCAGAGGTAGGTTACAAAACCTGCTCTGATACCATGTAGATTAGGTTACAAAACTTGCTCTGATACCATGTAGATTTTCTCGTTTAAAGTTTCCATGTATATTTCATAATAATGTTCAATGTACAAGAGACCAGCTATATATGAGAAGAGAGAAGAAATAGAGATAGGAAGGATGGTTGCTGTAAGCAACGGACAAGAAAGAAAAAGGCATGTTGCCTACCTAACCTAATCTTTACACAAAGGCTTTACACCAATCAGTCACCTCCCTTAATTCAAGGGAAAACTGATTTACAATAATACATTAAGCCTTACCCTAGAGATCACCCTTGGTAGCTGACTCTAGAGGCCAGGAAAAAACACTGTAACAACAATTATCTAATACATATCGAACCCATATGTGTTGGTTGGCCATACTCTATTAAGAAGGAGGTACAAAAGTGGTATGAAAAATGTGATAAGTGTAGAATTACTAGATTTCTCGTGTATCATCTGCAACAAAACTAGGAAAGGAAGCTAGCAATCTGAATTGGCACTCGAGTTTTGGTGCCTTATTGGTTGTACCCACCGGTGTCTTGATTTTCCTCTCTTTAGCCTATAAGCTTTGATAGTTTGATGATCAGCTCGATTGAGTGCATTCCTCGGGCAAATAATGTTCCATTGGCTTTGAGTTTTTGCGTATGGAGACATAATATATACAAACATAAAATTTATGATCAAATTTTAAATTAATTGTAAAGAT
>JAOTRO020185635.1:0-10944 GCA_028566515.2 Pyracantha coccinea | reverse complement strand
AAGAAGTTCAACATTGCCAGACAAGGTGAAATCTTGCCCGAATCTCTTTGTTTGTTTTCTAAATTAGTAGATCTATTACTTAATGCATTCTTTAGCATGTATTCAAGTTATTCCCACCTGTTTCTCTATTTTAATAGTCTCATTAAGATCAATTTAGAATCAACAAATTACTTAAGGGGCTCTGGACTACCTTCATTCAAACATACAAGACTATGAACTAAAAGTCCTTGTTTACAAGGCAAGAAAAAGAACTTAATGTAGACTTAACCCATCCACGACAATCATTTGATAACAATAAGTTTAAGTAACTTGGGACGCAAGTAATCAACTTAAAACACGCTTGTTCTACATCTGCTATACTGAGATAGTAATGGCACGCCTTGCACTTAGTTAGTTTTGATTGCGAGCCTCAAGACCTACACCTAAGGCCCCACAAAGGCAGCTTTCATAACTAACTTTGTTCTCTTCTTGTAGCACATTAACAAGCAAAAGCCCTACTACACATCCAAAGTGCCAATCCCTTGGGGAGCTGTGCTGAGGTCCGAGGAGCCTTCTCCAGAAAAAATCTTTACCCGAACAGTAGTTTTACTCACAACATCAAACTGTTCTTGAAGTCTAATCCATAAATCCCTTGCACTTGTGCTGCCAATTGCACAAGAAACTGCAGCAGATGGAGGATAGTGTTGCAGTAATGAGTTGCATAAGTGCCCTATCATGCATTTTCTAGACTTTATCTCACTCACTTCTTCCTTCTTTCGGTTTATTATATACTCGGTGACAATTCTATTTCTTCATTTACATGAATGATGGATATTTCAAATAGGTTGTGCAGTCTATGTGAGCGAGTCAAAATTACAGAATGGTTTTCAAGTTCCATGTTTATGCATGTCTTCTTAGTTTCCGGTTCTCTCTTTTATCATCTCGACAAATTTCATTATCAAAATTTGAGATATATTTTTTGGATGTGAATGTTATTCAATGTGTGGCCAACAAACGTTATTTAGCTAATTCCCTCTTTTGTTTGCCCTAATTCTTCATCAGCATATGGAGGAGCAGTTTGAGACACTGATTGTTCTATCTCACTACTTGGAGGTATGTATGTCTCTGCAGTCTTAGAACTTGGTACTCAATAGTTATGCATGACTTATAAACCTACTTCTTCCTTTGCGGACTCTTCAATTCATGTTATTTCCTTGACTTATCAAAGAGTTCCCAGATCTGTGCTTGCTGAGGTATATTTTTTATTTTGTACATACTCCGCGCGGTGTTTATGACCTTAACGGTTTTAACCCTACCACTAGAGGGAATCAAGATATAATTCCCCTGTGAAATAAAAAACAATTTCTCATGTGGATATTGTTGGGTCATTTTCTCCCTTGCATTGTCTTTATTAGAGAAATTATACAAACATAAAAATAAAAGTGGGAATGTTGGAACCAATTTCGTGCACCACTGTGTGAGGAGGAAGGTGCACAAACTTGTTTATCTGTAAAAGAACAAATAACCGTAAGCAATCAAAGACTAGGGAAGTTGTGTGCCGGTCAAAGGCTCTTTGACGGTCAAATTAGTAAACAATATTATGTGACTCAAGCAGTTCGCTAGAGAATAAGTGTATGATAATTGGGTCACCAGAGATGAACCCTAGAATGGTGTATTTATACTAGTTGAGATAAAGATCTTTTAGGATATGGATCCACATAAACCGAGAGAATCTCAGAGGATATCTTGGAATAGATATTGGCATATTGCATCCTCTTAGGAGTATGATCTATTACTTGTGGCGCATGCCAATCGTTAGATTGTAAGGACTCTAAGAACATAGGGAACCTTTGATTCTTGCTGAATTAGGTTTACGTGTCTTGATGAAAACCATTGTCAATTCAACGAAGTAGTTAAACTTTGCCCATTGTTCCGAAAGAAGATGATGGTGGCGTCGCTAGTTCGTTTGGGCAGCCCTATTGGGGAAGCTATTGAGTGATTGACTATGTATCTGAAATGACTTGTTCTCCTTGAGGATGGATAGTTGTCCACAGACCATGCATTTCAGAGTAAATTGGAATGGGTACCGTTTCAAATCTCTTAATGCATGCCAATTAGACCTCGTGACCCCTTAAATTTTGACGTTCCAGATTCAAACGTGTGGCCTTGAAAGTTGTGGTAGAAAGACATCAACGGTGAGGGACGTGTCAAGCCATGAACCCGGGGTCGATGGAGAAATTTAAGAACCCGTACACGAGCTAAAAATTAAATGAACAAATAAAAACTAAAAAGATAAAATAGAAACTAACTGAAACGGGGTGAGAAATAAATTATAGAAACTAACTGAAACGGGGTGAGAAATAAATTCATCTTATAAAAACTCAAAATTACACGGCTAAAATAAATAAATAAAATTTCTAGCCCTACATCTAGTCCAATCTCATCCCATCTATCCTTTTGATTGTCTAGTTCATAAACCTGCATAACAACAGAGGGGCACGCTTCAACCGCTCAATAAGGACATAACTTTACAACAGTAAATTAACAATGTTAAATAAGTGTCATGTAATCATAGATTTTGGTCACAAGAAAATAGAAACAATGATCCCATGATGATGCATGAATGTTCCCTCATTTCCACCTCTATTCTCGTGAAACCATACTCCAAAACACACAAAAGCCTCACATGTCCCATACCGTTCTTTGTCCTCGAGTGTCTTGTTATATGAATTACCACCCATGACACATCTGCTCCCTTCCCATTGATCTTTCAAATCACAATGTCCATCTCTCGGTCACCAAGTCATCCTTTAAATAAAGATTGTATTTGTTGCTGATTAATTATGCTTACCGAAAAGGGAGTGGTGTTTTAACGAAACACTTCTGGTACTGTTCACTTTTAACGAAAAACCACATTTTACCTTTCCCTGGTACTATTCACTACATCTTTATTTGTCAATTTTCATTAAAACTAAAGTTTGTTTTTGAACTTTTCGTTAGTTTTCCTTGCAGAAAACCCTGGTCCCTAGGAGAGTTGGATCCCATCTTTCCAATACATCAAACCATTCTAATTCACCATGACAACCCATGTAACCCACCGAACTTATGCCTCTCATTAATGCGATGCATGATATGAATTTCCATCTCAAATATGCAAGCCATAATGAGACCAATATAAACATCCAACTGCAGCAATAATACAAATAACTTCCACCACATTTGTCAATCAATGTGATCAACAAGTACATAGCACTTCACAAAATTTAATAAAATCAATTTCTGTAAAGATGTGCTGTATTTCTCCTACCTAGATTTTAAAGCATTGGTCCGAGATATTAACACAAGAAACCACCACTTTGATAGGTTCCTATTCATAAGTATAAGCAAATCACTATATGCAAGACATGAACTTTAACTAATCAATACACATCAGCCAATAGTCTGTATAATAGCATTGCCCAATTGGCCAATAATCTGAGTGATGAAAACCTTGAAAGCTCCTCTTGAAAATAAGTATACTTCAATTATAGCCACTTTCAACTCTAAATAGATGCAGAAACAAAATATAGTAGACATAGGTATATAGTTTGAAAACTTGCTTGGTACAGTTCAAGAATATATAGACATATATTAAAATAGCTTGAAAATGTGAAAGTTCGGTTTTGGTTCCAGTATATATGCATGCTTACATATAAGGGACCAATTCCATCTTTTAAACAAATTGTTTGATATGTATTATGTACTTAATAAGAAAATGTTCCGTCCCTTCAAACAAAAGCTAATATATTTACAAAGCAGTAAAGCTAACGATAGCAAACTCATAGAATGGGATTTGTGATTGTGTTGCCTGTGTTTTAATCTCAACCACACAGTTTCATTAAAACCAATCTAACGGTGGGGAGCGTGTCCCAATTTATTGGACAAAATGGGGGTTCCTCCCCTTAAGCAATCTGTACTCAAGTAAATGGCGGCCAGGGTATATATATTGGTTGAATGCAAATACAAGAGTCATCACACATCAAACAAATCTCTCTATTCGGTTGAATGTCAGAAGAAGAAATAAAATGGTGGCTAGGGTATATTGGCATCCTATTCCTGACTTGCACTGTTTAAAACTATAGATATTGATTAATAAAATAATATAAAATATGAAGAGATTTATTCCAAACTTTCTGGCTATTACCAATAAATAATATAAAATATAAATAGTGTTGTAGGCCTATTTAATTGGAGAGCAATAGAAAGGGGAGCAGCAAAGTGTAGAGAGAACTAGGTGAATTCTGAAGCTATCCAAAAGATATGGTAAAATCTCATAAGGATTTACTTAATCACACATTCCTACTTAAATTACGACTGCAAAACTCCCCCTTAAGTGTGTAAATACTCAAGTAAATGGCGTAACAGGTTTTCAACGATGAAGTAAGTTCAGATGATGAAGTAGTTGGCCCAATGAGCGAGTATGAAACCAACGGATGGATGCATAAAAAGGTAAAGATAACAAAATCTCGCTATGGTAAAACCCAGTATGGGAGAAAAGCCCATAGTCTAAGGAGATACATGAGAAGTTTGCATTAAGTCAAACCATACGTCTTTCGAACGCAAGTAGAAAAGCTCACATGGGTATGACCATCCCAGAATGGGTACCTTGTTAAAACCTAGTTAGGTAGCAAAAACCCCAGTGAGAAAAATGCTCATAATCGTGAAAAAGAATGCATTAAGATCAAGTAAGTATACTTCTAGATACTCCCCCTGAGTTTGATAAAACTTCCCAATGAGAACTACAAGCGTTGCAAAAGAGATAGTTATGCATACCAATTCCTCGAACAGGCTTCTGGAAGGTAGACTTCGGCAGTGACGTCGTGAAGAGGTCAGCAAGGTTGTCCAGGAGCAGATTGCTTTACTTCAATCTCCTGATGCTTTGCTGATGTGATGTAAACGTAATATGATTAGCATTGACTTTGTTGATTTATCACGTCTTGGTCTAGTCAATACATGCGGCATAGTCTTCATGAATCGTCATTGGAACTCAACAATGGATTAAAAACAGAGGTACTTCGAATATACTCAACAAGAGTTCTCAACCATGTCTCACCGTGGTGTAGTGAAGTGTGGTGAGCCTTTGGAACGATTCAAAGATTTCGCAACTAAACTCTATATTATGGACTCAAACATATTGTGGTATCCCTAACAGTAAAGATATAACCATTTGGGACATGCCTTATGCGTGTTTTATAAGTAATATGTGTCAGCATAACAAACAAGGCAAGCATCATTATGAGGATCAGGAAGGTTATCAGGAAGGTTGGATCCACTCAGAATGCATAGGGATAAGCACAAATCCATAGTACCTTTAGGGTAGCCAAAAAAACATCTTCAATGTCAATTCAGTGATTGCATGTAGGTGTTGTTGAAATGTCCCACATCGACCATATCAATGAGAAAAGAAGAGTTTAAATATCGTAACCCCACTCCAACTAATACCGAGGCCTTTTGTGATAAAACCCCACACCTGATGGATGTGCACGTGGTAATTACCAAGTTGGGGATAATATCGATGTTGTTGGAAGTGAGCCGTATGGCTCATCTGTCTGATAAGTACCAATAGATCAACAGTGAAGGAGATGTCATGTCTAATGCAATGAGCCAAGTACAACAAAGTGCACAGTTGAACTCAGATATGGAACTTCGAGTTCCACAACCTCTTCAAATGTCTCATTTGCATCTAACGTATAGAAGATCATAGGTATACTTAAAGGTAACACCTACTGGATGCAGTCCAACTAGTGGACCAAAGTACCGTCAGAACAATGCTTGAACTTTAGGTCAAGACATAAATGGGTTTCCCAAGTTGTTCTCCACTTTTATTAGACTTCTAGTGCCGTGAAAGATGTCACTTGCTCTAGCCAAAATGTACTGTCTACTATCCTTTCAACAATGTTTTTAGACAAGTAGGTATTCTGTGATGCAAAAATAATGAGAGTATCGACGATAATTAAGTATTGAACTTACTATCCACAAAACTTGAGCCCGCAATTGAACCTGCGATCTACACCAAGTAGCTATATTCACTCCAAATCTATAAAAATCGATCTACGTAACCTTGCAAATGGATGTTTGTTGGTGCATCAACGACAATAAAAGAAATTTAATGTGAATTTTATACAATATTCTTAGGGAAAAAAAAAACAAAATTGAGGAACGTTGTATTAGATTACATGTTTCCTTACATAATTCATACAATGTATAGTTGACAGAGAATTACCAAACCTACATCAAATTAACCGAAAAGTAGTGTATGTCCATATGGCCACCATGCAAGTTCCTTCATTCCAAAATAACAACACTAAGAACAACAGAAGCAACGGAAGGGAGCTACAAAATTTTGCCATTGCTTCTATATCTCCCAGGCTTCGAAGTTCATTTCTCTCTCGATTTCTTGGTTAGCGCAAATATCACCCCGGCCACAACCACAACCATAGCCGAGATTATAATGCTTTTCTTGAGCATCTGCGCTGCATCTTTCTTCTCCTTCTCCTTCTCCTTCTCCTTCTCCTTCTGCTGCTTCCTCTATTCAGCCTCCACTTTGTCCTTGAAAATAACAAGTGCAACGTAATTCACAAGACCACACTGGTACATAGATGAGAGGCACAAAAGAAAAACAAGGTTGCCGAATTTTTTGATGAGATTTCATTGCTAGAAGTGTTTGTGTTAGCTTGAAATATGTTGTTAACAGTCCTGAGGTTCACTAACAAATGACTTGACATGTAAGAGTCAATGGTTACCTAACATGGTAGTAGAGCTTTGGTTACAGATGATCGTGGGTTTAAACCATCAACCCCATCGCTTACTAATCACTTTTCGATAAAACGATTTTCACATTCCTACTTTGTAAACTTGCACTCCTCTCCTTATTTTCATGTTTTTTTTAAACAAAAAGAAAAACTAAACTAAATACATTCAATAACTACATCTAACCAAATACAATCAGAGGACTTCCGATGCCCAAAATTGGCTACATCATCAACAGCAAAGTCCAACTTTGTATTCAATTATAAATAGCATCACAGTAAGGTGAGGAATGGAAGCCTACAAAATATGATTGCGGAAACCATTATGTGCTCAATATGATTGTTATTATCAAATAGCTGATTACAAACTTTTAATAAAAATAAAACTAAGAAGACAAAAAAAATCAAATATAAACCACGTTTGTGCACCCTCTATTATGTCATAGTATTCTCGAGTTCTATTTTTGATTAAAAGTACGGGGCTATACGAGTATTTGGGAAAACAAATATTCAGACGTTAAGAAAAAATATCACCTTAATTTCCTTGGAGGTAGTTACTAGAGATGATCCACTGTCTTCCTCAAAGTTCTTGTTTTTGCCTGGATTCAATTCTGCATCTACACTAGCTGCTGGAAATGTCAAATCCGCCATTTTCTGTCCAAAAGAAAAAGAGTTTGTTCTTCCTTTCAAGTTATTGATTTCTTTCTCTGTTTCTATGGCCGTAGAAAGGGGAGGAGAGAAAAGGTGAGGCAGCGACAGGTGTCAGTACCTTTTTTCTTGAAGACCACGCTTGAGTTCTGTAGGTTGATCTGTAACAATTTGCCATGTTTTTATGGGTCTTTAGGTTAACCAGCCTAGCTACTTTCTTGTTTTGTCCTAAATTGTCCGACAAAACCTCCGTGACTCGTTCTAGGCCTATCCCTATTTAGAGGGTGAAAGGACTAAGATTCTTGGTGAGAGAGTACGTACATCACCTGTCCGTCCAAGACACACACAAGTAGATTCGGGCATTCGGATTCTCACAGCTTGAATGCAAAGAGAGTAGATTCTAGAATATCCAATGAGAAAATACATATGTCACCTGTCCCTCCAAGACACCGGGAATCACCAGGCTCATGAACGAAATCTGACTATTGAATTTATTGCGGACTCCACATACGTTAATAGCATCACTAATCATAAATATTACACCCACATGGGTGACTGAACACAATATATCTAAAACAGTGTTGCAACCGCAATGATGCATGAATTTCTCATTAGTACAAAAATAGATTGCGTTATCGAAAATTGAATATACAATAAGCTTGATACCTTACATAGCCTAGCGCAGGAACATCAACTCTCACAACGTACAGCAATCATGAAGAATAACTTTTGCAGTTCTACGCAAACATGTCTGACTACTCGTGTAAATTATCAAGAGCACGCATCTTCTTGACCTGAACTCTCCTTTGCTATGCTCGCACAGTTCCGGCCTCCAAAACCATGTGGACCGGGCCTGGATGCCGAGCCAACAAACTGCCTCCTTGGATCAGACCGTCGTTCTGCCTTGCAGCGCCAGGATGAGCCTGACAAAGGAAGAATCCCAAGCCGTACAAAATATGGAGGGCAAAGACATGTTATGCAGTTCAATAACATGGCGTATAAATTACAGAGAGCGCACAGAAGTGTAGGATTTATCTTATGGGATAAATAAATATCAAAGGATATTCCACCCACATGATGATATTAACCGCCTAATTATCTATGTGATAATTAGATGAAAATCAAGAGATATTCATATTAGAATATACTTGAGATTTTCATGGGCTTTTCAGTCTTTGTACACTCTTTCCAACCACTATATAAGGATGCTTTGGGGAAGAGAGAAAATACAAGAAACACAAGTTTTTCCACAGTTCAAATACTCTAGTTAGGTCTTTAAAGCTATCGCTTTCGACTCTAGGTCTTGGGAGACGAAAACGCTTGGGTTATGTTCTTTACATTCATATGAGACTATATTTAAAATTTGGTAAAGAAAAACCAAGTGGTTAGAGAGATAATTGAAACCCTAGTTTCGTAATAGCATGAAAAATGAAATTTTTCAAGGTTTTTGCAAACCTTTTTTCGTGCGGTTAGAGTTGTTTTTGGAATTTTCCCAATGAAAACTTAATTGTAGATGGTAATCTGATCTTTCTAACGACATAAAATACGAATAAAACGGATGCATATTCGCTAAGTTATGGCCTCTGTGAACAGGCCTCGCAAGAGTGAAAAATCTGGAAATTTCTTTTTTTTTTTTTGGAAGAAGATGATGAACAGTGGTTCATCTCTTCCACTCTCGGCCTAAGCAAGTATGAGTACAACACTTGGCTTTTGTGGATATTAACTACACCGTTGGATTCATCTCAAAGAGTTCAATCCAACAGAGGTCAAAAGAACGGCATCGGACCACCAAAAGGTGGTGCTTGTGTGTCACTCGTCACCCACGGCGAATGGGTTAGCGCAATATTAAATTAATTATTAAAAAATTAATTAATTTTGGGCCGGCTCTTTGGGCGGCGCGTGGGCCGTGTTTTTGAGACATAGCTGGTGAGTGAATCATTGTGGTTCACTAACCTATGTAAGTGTATATTTAGGTTTGGTATTATAGACATTTTTAATTTACTAAAATTTAGGAAACGTTCTTAATTAACCTTTAAAAAATATCCAACACATGCCAAGATTTTAGGAAAATCAAAAAGAGATAATGTCGATCAAATTTGCTCATGTTGATTGAGCATTGTAAATTAGAAAGGAAATTCTTTAGGAGAATATTTAAAAAGGATTACCTAATTAATAAAAATAATGAAATTAGATTGGGGTTCACTAATGGCCACCTCTTATTTGATGTGGTGTCTAGGAAAAATCTTTAAGGAGACACTTTGGGTGTCAAAGAGGTTCGGTTTTTAAAAGCTTCAAGCTGCCATCCCTCCCGGATTTGACCTAGCCGCACTTACGGAGGCCCATATGTCGAGCCCATTGTCTAAAAACCCTAATTGTTGTGCACTCAATTGGATGTTGCATGAAAAATGGATATGCTTAAAACATAATAATGTTTTTCGAAAATAATTAGAAAATATGATCTTGACACTTATAATTGAATGGTAATTACGAGCGACTTAGGGGATTTTTCAATTTCAACCTAGGAGAAAAAATGAAATATTTTCTAATGAGTTTTCGAAATGAATAAATGTAAGATGTGTAATTAATAATGTCAAAATTATTTCACCCTTGTAGAACAAAATGGTTGCCAAAAATGTTGTTGCTGATTTGCCCAAATGAGAAAAGCTGGTTAGAACCAACTATGATATTTGGCATAGGAAGATTCAATATCTTCTCAATGAACAAGAGCTCTTGAAGCCTTTGGAGGCTTCAGTGGATGAGCTTGATCTTGAGAGAGATGGAACCACTACGGCTCAACATATGGCTAGAGTAAGGTATTATGAATCTTGGTTCAAGAAAGATCAAAGTGCGCACTTTACTATGTTAAGCAACATGCATGCTGATCTGATTGGTGAGTATGAAGGGTACTCGAGATGTGGGACTAGCTAAAATTTGCTTTTGGGGGAACCTTAACTACTAGGCTGAGAAGTCTAGTGTTGAAGTTTGAGGTTTACAAGATGGATCCTAAGCACTTTGTATCTGAACATCTTAGTAAGATGTCCAGCATGATACGAGATTTGAAGCTGCTGGGAGTATCCTCACCAATGAACAGCAAGTCCAAGCTGTGTTTAGGTCATTCCTAGACTCGTGGGATGCCATTAAACATATCATGACGCATAATGATTAGATTAAGATTTTTCATGACATCTCGTGTCATGTTGAACTGGAAGGTGAGCTCCGAGTGGCGACCCAGAGTACTGCTTTTTTGACTCAAGGTGGGTCCAAAAAGGGTAACCAATTCAAAGGAAAGGGTAAGACCAAGTTTGAGAGAAATGATGCAAAGCTTGCTCCTAATAAGATCAAGGCCCACAGAGGTAAACGTGCCAAGAAAGATGAATCCAAGTCAATGTGCTATAACTGTAAGAAGAAGGGACACTTCATTCGTAATTGAAGGGAAATAATGAGAGTTATAATGGGATTTCTAGTGACTAGCATGCATATACAATTCTAAATTTACATACATAAGCAACGGAAGCATATTATCACATAT
>JAOTRO020185626.1:0-10945 GCA_028566515.2 Pyracantha coccinea | reverse complement strand
TTCTTCGGGATTGGCTTGGGAGCTTTAGAGCTTCAACGCTTCAAGGCTTCGGCGTCACTTCTCTTCCTCCTTCCTTCAATCCTCCCAAAATGAAGCATTTGGCCTTCTATTTATAGAATTCCAAAACTTGATTTTTGGATTTAAATAATCAGATGAAATAAATCATTTCTGCCAGGTGTTGACACGTGTCCTGTTTGATGACTTTTCTGATTCATTTCAATTTTCTGATGAGTCACACGCTACGTACGAAATTTATGTGATACGTGAGCGTTGAAATTTTATTTATCGGTTTACATTTATTTTACCGAAATTTCGATGTCTACATTTGTTCTTTTAGTAAATCCACTTGAATTGACAAAAGTTTATACTTCATCTCCCAAACACCCCTCATACACTCTTCCACTTCATCTCCCAAACACACCCCATACAACTTGTATTCTATGGTTGAGATTTCCATCTAATTCTCCGTTATTTTGCAAGACAGTCCAAGATATCAAAAACATTCACTCTTTGGTACTTCCTGATCTCCAATCCTCACCCCTATCTCATTTGGGCGCCCATTCCCACTGAACTTGCACTCAAAATACTCTGTCCTTGACTTACTTAGGTGAAGACCTTTAGATTCCAACACTTCCCGCCAAAGATTATCGCATTTACTCCATCATGTGTTTCATCTATCAACACTACATCTGCGAAAAGCATACGCCAAGGGATATCATCTTGAATATGTCTTGTTAACTCGTGCATTACCAAAGCAAAAAGGTAAGGACTTAAAGTTAAGGTTTGGTGTAACCGTATGGTTATGGAAAAACTTTCAGTTTGACCTTCATGAGTTCTTATTTGAGTCCTTGCTCCATCATACATATCCTTTTGCTTGGATATATGCTACTTGTACTATTTTCTTTTCTAAAATCCTCCAAAGAATTCCCCTTGGGACCCAATCATATGCTTTTTCCAAATCTATAAAGACCATGTGCAAATCCTTCTTTGTATCTCTATATCGTTACAACGATCTTCGTAAGAGATAGATTGCCTCCATTGTCGAGCACCCTGGCATGACCCGAATTGATTCTCTATGACCCTTGTCTCTTGGTTCAGTCTATGCTCAATTACCCTCTCCCAGAGCTTCATTGTAGGACTCATTAACTTAATACTCATATATATAAATGTTTAGCTATAAATTTCTAATTTTTTTTAAATTATAGTGAGAGGCAAAAACCTGAATTTCAAGGTGTAAAGAAAATCTTTTGGGTCAACTTAGACTTGGATACAAAAAAGAGAAACATTAGATGTAAATGTTATCAGGCTGGCAAGATAAACAGTAAGAAAAAAGTTGCTACATTTCTAACAGTCAATAATAAGGGATCAGAAGTGCACATATATTTCAATTACCAGAAAGCTCAGTTTCTGAAACCTTTCGTCGATTCCAGAAACTATGTGGAGAATCTGGGATTTTTGAATGCCATCCCTGTTCTCAACTGATAAATCACACTCAATCCCAGTTCCACAATCAATAAATTTGATAATTGGCACCCTAGCACTCATGATTGTTTGCACACCAACAACATGCCCTCCCCCTACAACATAAAAAACATATTTGAAAATAATACAAGAAGAACATATGATTTTATCATACTTAATGACATCAAAACTCAAAAGTTGCTCACACTCCTGATATTATAACATGTATTTACCTTAATGTCCATATTACAATAGCCATCATCCAGATATTTGTACATACTATCAGCAATCATAAAGACCGATGTAATTTACAAAAAGCAAACATCTACCAATCAATTATTATTTTTTTCAAGACAAATTAGTTTGCCTTTCAAATTTTGGCTGTTATCAAAAAAATTTATACTTCAAACCTAAAATCAAAGCTCTAACAGACCATTTTAAAATCTAAATAATCAACCTTGACAATAAATAGGACCAAAGTTGAAGAAAATTGAGCATAAATGAGGGTTTCTCAACGAAATACAGAATGGGTCCCCTTTTCTCCAATATGGATCAATTCCAAAAGGTACATGATAAATGGTCCTAAGGTTTCCTACAAGCATTCCATTTATGTTGTATATCATTTCACTAGATGAAATTAACTAGATAGTGAGTGAAGAAGATAGCACACTGTACTACGTAATTAATGTTCCATATAAGATAATAAAAGAGAGTACCAATTTTGTCATATACATTTTTATCCAGCAGATAGTGAGATATGTAAGGGCTGAAGATGTGTGAAAACAACAATTATGTGGTTTTGTTGGTGTATTTGAATGGGATGACTGTTAGCTTTGTGACTAAAACCACCATGGTCAAGGTAATCACAATTATTGAAGGAGACCTAACAAATCAAGAGTACCTACTAACTTAGCTTCTTATAACATCTGATTTGCATGTACACATATTGAACTGGACTCGGTCGCATAACAAATAAATGGATGGCATAGAACTGACTTGGATAAAAAAAGTAAGTGTGTGTGTGTGTGTGTGTACACATATTGAACTGGACTCGGTCTCATAACAAATAAATGGATGGCATAGAACCGACTTGGATAAAAAAAGTATGTGTGTGTGTGTGAATTGATCCAAGGGTACTGGAGTGTAGTTTCAGTGGAAGCAAACATTAAAAAATTACTTTGAAGGGAGTAAAACTTTTTAGCAAACTTCTGCAGGGTTCTGATCTTCATCTCTCGTGGAAATTTGCTTGAAATGTTACCGAAATTAACAGATAGGTCTAGGTCACTTCCAACACTGAACATGTCCATTACAAAAGAGCCGAATACCTCCACAACAGGAGAACTGTCGGAATTACCTGAAAGGAAATGGTAAATATGTTCAATATCAAATGGTACATGTAGGGGAGTACAATTAAGAATTATAATTGAGGTGGACTTGAAAATAGACCAAGAAAAAGTTATAAAGTCCCTTTACGGCAATAACAAACAAAGACAGACATATATGATAAAAAGAGACATTTCCAAGATATAAATGAGAAAATATGAGATGATAATCAAATTGTGAATCTAATTTGGTTCCATTCAACATTTTTCTTTGTATAAATAGATGTGAATCCAGTACAAAACACCAAAAAGTAATTCCCATAATGTAAATACAAATTTAATACAAAATCATAGCCATGCTACAGCACAACTGAGCGATATAATGAAGCAAAAGGCCGGCCCTCTTTCTGAAGCAAATCACGGTTAATGATTTTATCATGGATCACCAACCAAGCAAGATCATAAATCCCCAATGTTCTAACTTTCTTAACAGGAATTACTGAAACAAACTCTCCTCCTAGAAAGACACTCACTCTCTTCTACCGTCTAATCTCTCCCATACTCTTTGGAATACCTGTCAAATCTGATAAATATAGCGTGAAGTGGCTACTAAGTTGTTGTGCTTCAATTGCTAAAGCATGTTGTGCCACAAAAACTTTTGTTAATCTGCCACTAAATCAAGCAAGTGGGGGCAACCAACCATGCGATTCGAAGCCCACTTCATAGTTTACGAATGCTAAACAAATGACGAAGTGCAAGAATCTGGGTATTACAGAATCAGTATGCCAATTGTCCATGAATCTAAGAGTATATGGTACCAAAATAGACGATTTGGATTGTCCAGCCATTCAATCCTACTGAGGCAGTCCAACAAATTGATATAACGTAAATAATAGCCTAAAGAACTCATCAATAATTAATAAAATATAACTGCAATGGATGCAAACAGTGGGAAGAGACTGACATTAACATGAACAAAGATTAAAAAGAAAAGTTACCATATAATTCCTTTGCGATTGCATTGAAGATACGAATCAGATCTCTCCGATTGTGATAATCAATCGACTTTGGACGACGAATGGCATACAAGTCATTGAGTAGATTATCAAGTTTAGATATGCATACAGGGGTAATCCTGTATTTCTCTAACTCTAGTAACTCCAGCTGCTTTGCCTCATTTCGCAGCTCTGGAATAAAATTCAAACTACTTGAATGAGTCACTAGTTCCCAAACACATTTCAGAATACAAAACTATCATCCTAGACTCTGCCAAAATCGACCTAATGAGTTCATAGATTCTTCTGCTGCTTGAAAAAAACAAATGAACAAGAAATTTCGGGAGCTCATTAGAACTCATACATACATACATACATACATACATACATACATACATACATACATACATACATGTAACACGCCATGGGCGCTCATTTCTCTCTCTTGCGAGCGCACGAAGGCAGAGACAGACACACAGAGAGAGTCGAGGGGCAGAGGGAGAGACAGAGAGAGACTTCCGCCAACAGCGAAGCGGGATTGGATATCTCCTCTCCCTTTTCTTTTTTTTTTTTTTCTTTTAATTTTGCTTTTTCAATACCAATCCAACGGCTAAAGTCGTCTCGATCAACATCGAGAGAATTCTCCACTGTACACAGTCGAAACACTAGCATAATATAGGAAAATAGACAAAAATGTCTCATTTTCAGAAATATGATTTATGGAATATGCACACACCATGCATAACAATGGAACATAACTAAGATTTTTTCTACACCTTAAAATGACCTAATTACCCTTGTAATTAAATGGTTTAATTTGTCAAACCTAGTCATCATTTTGGACCTCCTTGTTCAAAAATTTGTGGCACCCAACCCTTAGCTCTAAGAATTCTAACTCCAAATGGCTCGACCCTTTTACACCCATTTCCAACCAAGACAACCTTTTCCACCCTGTTTCCGGTCAATGCTACCCTTTCCACCCCATTTTCGACTGATGCAAAGTTTGGAATCCATTCTATATATTTCGGAGGTTTTGTGCTGTGCATTTGCACATCCTTTCAATAAATTTGAAAAAATTGTTTACACGCCAGCATTTGCACATCCTTTCAACAGATTTCAATGGCAAAATAAAAAAAAAGAGGTATGCTTTGAAATGAAATTTCGTTATTTGAACCTTAGTTTGGTAAAATTGGGAATTTTGGGTTTTGTAAAATTACAAACTCACCAAATTTCAAAATGACTTTGGGGAAGTACGACGTCGTGTATTTGTGGAAGCAAGGACTCTGAACGAAACTAGAAGGAAGCAAGCACAACGTCTTTTTTATCGAACCAAGTGGAGAAATTACAAACCAATTTCGAAGAGGTTCGCCTGAGTTTCGAACACCGCGCAAGAGACGACAAATACTAAATAACTGCGACTGAGTTTCGAACAAGTGTGGAAGTCCATTGAATTTTTTTTTTTTGAAATCGTTCGTAGGGGAGTTTTGGGCGGAGGAGATGACAAATTTATGAAATGAGGGACACTTTTAGTTGAAAAAGAAATATTGTTGTCTAATCGTCTAATGGGTTCTAATGACAGCGCATTTTTTGAAACAGCTTCACTGTAAGTTCGGTTTGATTGGTTGGTTTACAGTAGTTGAGATATAATCCAATTGACTATAATTTGCCCACACAAATGGACCTCAAAACTTGGTTTGCACCTTAGAAAATGCGCTAACCAATTCATGCCAAACCAATATCATTTCTAAGGCCCAATCTCATCCAGTGGCCTAAATGTGATTGCCAAGTATGGAGACACTCTGAATCAAGATTCCCTTGTTTTGAAACGGTTTTCGCAACTCCTAATCATTGAGGATGGAGACACTCTGAATCAAGATTCCATTGTTCCCAACTCGAACCCCTACCAAGCATTCGGATTGGGATTGGGATTGAGACGTGGATCAAATCGGAAACAAGCTTTCCAATATCGGAATGTCATTCCAAACATTCCAATTTTCAATTACACGGCGTCTTCAAATACGTGTAACATGGCCTAGATAATAATGATTGAAGTTTACAATTGAATTCAAATTGTTCAAAAGCGTGGAACATTACCATTCTAAGCAACCAGGCACGATATCTGTGACAAAAATAAAAATAAAAATAAAAAGAGAGAATTACAAAAAGGAAGAAATGATCAAAATCTGTGCATTAAAAAGAAACAAACGACCTTAGTTAGATCACTCCCCCCACCCAGACCAGAAGAAATGTTGACCTCCTTCAAAAAGCCCACAACATTCGGTTATACATAAGCCTTCCGGAAGCTATGCCACTGGTTGAAAATATCAACGTGATGGTAAACTGAACAACATTCCGCCACCAATGTTTACTAGCTCACTCAAATTTCAACGAGGTAACAATGTAACCCCATACATACAGATTAATGGGCCAAGAAAGAACACAGATTGTATGGTATATGACTATTGCAGAAAATAAAGCAATCCTGAAATACAGTTATAAAGATTAGTGCAGCCTCGGTATGAGGTACTACCGTCCTAATATGGCCTTTGATACAATCATACAGAGTACTGAAATGGTTTAAAATGATGACCAACTGGTGAAATTTTCGAATACGGTAACAAACTAGGGACAATTATTGGCATAACAAAACAATGGCGGGAACCAAGAACTTACCAAACATGTAGACACAGCTTGTGAGGGAAGAGAGAATCCAAGAATACCAGCTCTTGTGACGCTCGTACTTAAGCGAGTAAATAGCAGAGCATGCAACAAGGAAGAAGAGCAGATACGACAAATACTTCATTGCCATATCATCATATTCTTTCGTCCTATTCCCTGCATATGACTCACGGTCACGGAACCTCAGCATAGGTATCCTCCCAGTTCTATCAATCTGGAGGCTGAAAGGGCACAAATATATTAATCTTCTGAGCTAAAGATCAGGGTAATTATTTAAAATAGCTTTGTTATATGTCACTGAGTTACAAATGTACAGAGTTTCAAACATTAGTAGATAACAGCATAACGTAATGTGTGCCATAGCCTTATAAGTGAAAATCAGACATTGGGGAATCGACACAAAATAAAATATGGCAACTTAGACACAACACATAAAACCTCTTTTTCTAGCACAGATACTTCTACTAACTATATTTGTATCAGATAATAGCACTCTTTGAACATAGTTAAACACCTTGAAACAATATGTTTTACATACATGCACAAACATATTCCAGTGGATTACTGTCACCATCAGTTCTGTGTTTACCAGCATTGCGTTTGTCCGTTATTTAAGCACACACATTCCATTTTATTATCAATATCCACATCTTATTGTGTCTATCTAATTGTTCTACAATAAATGATAATCAAACGGACAGGGGATTCTTGATCTTTTGCAGAAATGATTTTTCAAAGAAGATGCAAACAAACATTCTACTCACTCTTTCCTAACTCATGAGCGTAACTGACACACCCCGACCTTAATCGAGGCGTGCTGGCTGTCACGTGAGCGTGACGTAACTATGTGCACAGTGCGGAAGCAATATAATATCAGGAATCATGAATAAATAAAATCCGAGCTCAAACGATGCTCAAATGCTAAAATGCAAAAGCAAAATAACGTGTCATACAATTCAGAGCTAGGATAGTCTAGATGCAGTCAAAGCATAAAGAGTACTGAATTAAACCACAATAAATAAAACCCTACAAGGGTGATGCACTTTTAGAACGTCCCCTAAGTCCTCATGAACCGCCAACAAACGCTACCTAATACCTGGAGGGGCGAAAAACAGAAAGTTGAGTGGGTCAGAAACAAAGTTTTTCAAAACCTTTTCTTTATCAAAGTTCTAACCCCTCGTCGTAAAACCTGTAAAATATTCCCAGAAAATAGCATATACATATACTATATCAAAACTGAGCTCATCATCATCATTTATACGAAAACGTTTCATAAATATGCCATGCTATGCAAATCTCAAAATCATGCAGGTAATCAGATGTCAAACAGATGCATATATCTCAATCTCTGAACTTTGGCTCATAAATCATCTCTAGCCGAACTATGTGTGCAAAAACATCCATATTTATATCACTAGGGTTTCCTACTAATCTGCCTATCATGGAGTAGTGAGGAATCTCCCATAGCTTATGATATCAACTATGTTTCTTAACATGATATATAAGTCTTACCAAATGAGGCCTCCTAATTACTTGCATGTGATTAAGACTTCAAATCTCATTCATATCAGGACTCCCACATATTTGGCCGAGAATCAACTTGTTACCAAGTTGATCGTCATGTAAGTCAACTGATGGGATTTCATTGATACTCAAATAATCTTACATTCTCCCACTTGAATTTCAATGAATTCGATCCTGATATGACTAGAAATGGTGATCACTAAAGTCTTACAAAATTTGCAAATGATACCTCTTAAACAACTTGTCACTCGCATCTCAAATGCTGGAGTATAGAAAACTAAGTGAAGTCATTTTTCACTTGCACTCTATAACCACACACATTTAGATGAAAAGCACTACGTTGCAGACAATACCATTTTTTTAAGTTGATGAGTCTAAATATGAACTTCTTAAAATTTGAATATTACAGAAACTAACAAAATATTTTGTCTATTCAGGAAATGATATGATGACAAAATCTTAAGTTTGGAAATAAACCTTTACCAACGAGTTCGAAATATTTAGAATAAATTTGGAGAGACATTTGAGTAGTTTACTCTCACTCATTCACGGAATCAAAAGTCTCCTTAATCCCCATGTTAAAAACATGTTTCTTGAATACTCCCACTGACAAAGCTTTAGTCATAGGATCAGCACGCAGTTGATGAGTGCTGATGTGCTCTATACTGACCAAATTCTTCATGACTTCATCCCTGACTTTCAGATATTTGATGTCCATTAATCTACAAGCTAGAGACCTCTTGTTGTTCTTGGATAAGAAAACTGCAGCCTTGTTGTCACAATATATTATTAATGGCCTCTCAATATTATCAACAACTCTCAAACACTTGGTGAAATTTTTAATCCCGTAGGCTTGCGTAATGGCAACATAGCGGAATACAAATTCTACCTCCATTGTTGAAGAAGCAATGGCAATTTGTTTGGAGCTTTTCCACGACACTGCTCTACCAGCAAGAAGAAAAACATAACCACTGGTTGACTTACGATCATCCACACAGCCAGCCAAATCAGAATCAGTGTAAGCAACCAGTTCCAAGTTGTCAACATGATTATATGTAAGCATGAAATTCATAGTTCTTCTCAAGTACCTTAGAACTTTCTTGGCAGCTACCCAATGAGGTCCACCAGGATTTGATTCAAACCTTTCCAACACACTGATTGCAAATGCCAGATCAGGCCTAGTACATACTTAGCATACATCAAACTTCCCACAAGAGAAGAATATGGCTTGTCATTCATGGTCTCCTTCTCAAGTTCATTTTTCAGGACTTTGAGTGATGCTTAGCTTATCCCTTTTTCCAATAGGTAGTTCACCATGAGAGCACTTGTTCATATTGAACCTTTTCACAACCCTGTCAATGTAATTTTTTTGAGACAAACCAAGTGCTCTTTTTGATCTATCCCTTTCAATTTCGATGCCAAGAACAAATTGTGCTTCTCCTAGGTCCTTCATATCAAAATTGCCAGCCAACATCTTCTTGGTTGTGTGCAACAATGATAAATCTGAACTCGCTAAAAGTATATCATCCACATACAAAACCATAAAAATGAATTTCGAGCCATTGACCTTTGTGTAAATGCAATCATTCATTTTATTTTCTTCAAAACCATCATTAGTGACAAGGTGATCAAACTTAATGTACCATTGTCATGAAGCCTGCTTTAATCCATAAATGGATTTATTCAATTTGCATACCATGGACTCATTCCCCCTTTCAACAAAACTTGGTGGTTGTTTCATGGCTATATCCTCATCCAAGTCCCCATTAAGAAAGGCAGTTTTCACATCTATTTGGTGAAGTTCTAAATCAAAATGAGCAGTAAGTGCCATTATTATTCTCATTGAATCCTTGGTAGAGACTGGTGAGAATGTTTCATTGAAGTCTATCCCTTCTTTTTGTGTAAATCCTTTAGCCACAAGTCTGGCTTTATGCCTCTCTATTTGTCCCTGAGCATTCCTTTTGGTCTTGTACACCCATTTGCATCCTATGGGTTTTTGGTCTGGAGTTTTAGCCACTAAGTCCCATACTTTATTCTTTTCCATAGACTCCAGCTCTTCGATCATAGCCGTGTGCCATAGATCAGCTCTTACACTTTTAATAGCATGAGAATATGTTACAGGATCATCCTCATCACCTATATTATATTCCGTCTCCTGTAAGTAAAGAAAGAAATCAGACGATAGTGCAGGCTTTCTTTGTCTTTGAGACCTCCTGATTGCTAATGGCTCAGCTACTGTGACAGGTGGTTCTAGCTCTTGTTCTTCTTGGATTACAGGTTGAACTTGTTCCTCCAAAGTTTGATTTAGTATCTCCATATTTTCAACTAATGGAGGTTGACATAATTCCTCCATGTTGTTGAAAGGTGGGGTCTGCATTGATTCCTCAATGTTGTTCGAAATAGTTGCTACAGCAAGTGGGGAAAGCAAATCCATATTGGTTCCTTGAGAAACGTGTAAACCAACGTTTTCATCCAATTCTTCAAAATCCATGCATGCAGTTATCGAAGCTTCTGGTTCCAGATCCTCAATGAATTTAGCATTGTGAGTTTCTTGTATTCTTGTATGAGAGTTCGGACAATAAAACTTGAACCCTTTAGATTTTTCAGAATAGCCAACAAACCTGCAACTCACAGTTCTTGGATCAAGCTTTCTCTCATTTGGAGTGTAAAATCGTGCCTCAGCCTTGCAGCCCCATATGTGGAAATGATTGAAACTTGGTTTCCTACTTGTCCATGCTTCAAAGGGTATTCTTTGCACTGACTTTGTGGGAACTCTATTGATTATGTAATTTGCAGTTCTCAAAGCTTCACCCCATAAAAAAATAGGAAGCTGTGACCTTGAAAACATGGACCTGACCATGTCCTTCAGTGTTCTATTTCGTCTTTCAGCAACCCCATTTTGTTGGGGAGTCCCTGGAGTTGTGTATTGAGCGATGATGCCTGTCTGTTCAAGGTAGAGTGCAA
>JAOTRO020185607.1:0-10947 GCA_028566515.2 Pyracantha coccinea | reverse complement strand
ACAGAAGCACTGGCTTGTCTCCCAATATGACCTGTCTCAACCAAAATCTGTAAAGATTCCAAATAAATATTACATGACAAAACAATCAAGCTTAATTCAGTATATCTTTTTTCTCTCAAACAAGTTGCTATGTCACAATTGTCAATACAATATTACTGAACTGATAAACATGTTCTGTAAAACCAATATTTTTGTACACTTTTCCGTCCTAAGGGGCGTTCCATATACCATGATTCCATAAATAATTTGTGGCAATCAAGGAAGTATCCAATTCAAATGCATTTTGCAGAAATTAGTTATCCACAAAGTTATTTATATGCCAGGCGCAAATAAGTGGAACGCATGATAAGAGCCCTTTGATAAAGATATGGAGTAGCTCAAAAGAAAATATTTGAATAATGTGAACAGATTAGGTTTTCTCGACGTTCGCTTGAAAATAATCAGCAAGACCTCCACTTCAAGTTTGTTTCACTTTCAAGTTCGAACACCAACGTTATTCCGGAAATGGGTTTCCGATCCTACTCTACTTTTTCAAAATCTCATCCATTTCAGCTCTATGATTAACTGTACCAGAAGAAACTACAATGGAGTTTCTACAAAAGATTCAGAAACACAATTTCGTTTAGTTTTAACACCAATTTTACACAATTTGGTAGTACTTATTCAACACACTCGATACAAATCCTATCCAAAATCTCTCTAAATATGCATATAAAAAGAAGAAGAAACTGATCAGGATAATCCCAATTATCCAAAGCACGAAAAGATACGAAAAACACGAAAGAACAAGGAACAAGGGCGGCTAATAAGCATGCAAGATACATTCTTTTCAAAGATGAAGCTACCAAATTTTGTGAAAACTCGACTCACATGCCTATCACCAACAGGGATTTTGACAGAGTACGGCTGAGGGTATCCCTGAGGACCACCGCTCGTAGAAACACCCCCGGGCTCGGACAAAGCTCTGATGCCAAGACCCTTCCTGCCGGTCTGCCTGGGCAGAAGCAGGGACAAATTGCAGAACTTGGACTTGCTGGGGAAGCATGGGGAACGAGGGCAGTTTGGAAAGAGGAAACATTTGGGCCTGTTTGGGTTCAGGAGTTGGGAGGGATTAGGGCAGTGGAGTCTGCCACCGTCAGGATTTGCCAACATACCTTGCTTCTATCAGTGTGGCCGCTCCCGCTTCACTCTTCAGAGAGAGAAGACTTTATCCGCTTACTTCAAAGGCGCGCAGGGTTGAAAGAAGACAGAAATGAAATAAAGAAGAAAGTCTTAATTATTCATTTGCCCCTGAAACTAACATGGAGTTTCATTTTGGCCCCCCTAAATTGAAAAATCGTAGCATTTGTAAACGAATGCCGAAACCGAACCTGGACCGGCCCGACATTTGGATCTTCAAAGGTTTCGGTATCGTACCGAACAGAAGATCTCCATGGTACGGGACCGGTTTTATTTCCCTAAAACCAGTCCCCTAAGTAATGAATGCAATGCGTATGCCAAGGACTCATATATATGATATGTTCTGATATGTTCTTCCCTTCTTTTCAAGGTACGTAAGTGTTGCTGTTGCATTTGCATTTGCTCGTTTGTTCTTTTTGCGGATGTTGTTAAGGTCCAAAAGCAAGCCATTCCCTTCACTCATTTCCGTCGTCAACGTCGGTCGAAGGGCAAGCGCTGGCCTGTCAGTTCTGCCAACTTCATCTTGCATTTGCTCAAGAATGTTGAGAATAATGCACAAGTCCGCATGCACTTCATCAGTCTCATGTTCACTTTTCGTTTTTGGCTTCAAATAACGCGCGCGACTGGGGATACTTACCATTGTTTATCATTTTTTCAGCTCAAGGGTTTGGATGTCGAGTTGCTTATCGTGTCTAACGTCGAAGTAGACGAGCAACCAAACAAAGCCGCAGGACGCGCCGAGCTCACGTCAAGCTCGTTTTGTCTCAAGCTCGGGAAGGCGCGAGGAATCGGCATGAGAAAGCGGAGGTTTGGGGTTGTGAGCCGTGTTGGCAGGAGCATCAAAGACAGACTAAAGGTTCCGTACTATGAGGAGGAAGTGAGCAAGCGCATGGAGCTTTCGAGAAAGGGAATGAAGCTGCATGCATGAAGGAATGGAATCGTCCTCAGATGATGAAACAGATGACGAAATAGTTTCGGAGGATTAGGAATGGAAGAACCCTCGAGCGTTTCTCGACATCCCGTCAAGGGAGAAGGAGGGCGGTCTGTGACTTGATCGGAAAAAATGGGAGCTGTCTAAGCTTCCAACCATTTGTAGCGGCTAAAGCAGGATACGTCTCGGAGTTGTGTGGTCTCTTCATAGTCCAGACCTAACTGTATCTTTGTGCAACGGGTATGGCTATATATCTAGAAACAATCTTGAATCCGTGAGAGCTTTTTTCAACATCCAAATGTTGAAAAGTGTATTACTTTGGCTGTTTGCCTACTTATTTTTTTGACTTTTTTGTACATCTTTTCTTAATTGTGGCTTTTATTTTATTTAGTTTTTATTTGTTCCAACCACCAATAAAGAGGAGAATGTGTAAGAAGAGAAAAACATGTGTGCATGGATTACTTTCCAAAGCGATGTGGTTAATATGTCAGTCAACCATGGTCTAACATTAAAATCGAAATATAATGAAATGATACCACTCATGTAATTCTGCAATCCTCACACCAAACTGGTATTCGAATGCTGTGAAATTGATGATCCAAAAATGATGACATAAAACAAACAACTGTCACACCAAAACGTTACTGGAACATGGTCTCAACACGATGACATAACAAACAATCATCATACCAAAACATACAATCGTTACACCAAAACATTACTCGAATACTGTGGAATTGATGGTCCTGAGATGATGATATAAAACAAACATCCGTCACACCAAAACGGTACTTGAACACTATAACACTGATGGTTCTAAAATGTACAATTGTCACACTAAAATGTTGCTCAATATTTTATTTTATCGCCGTTGAATGAATTTAAATTTTATCAGACTCGTCGTTTGGACGAATCAAAATGAGACTTGTGACCTCACTTAACAGGAAGAAAAGAAAATTGAGTGACATTTTGACTTGCTAGTTGCTACAGACCACGGTCATAACTTCGGAGTATAGTACCCAGACCAACCGCAGCAGCAAACCTCCATACATTTTCCGATCGTCTCCTCCGCGGAAACAACTCTGCACCAGTCTCCGCCCATCTTCTGACACCCATTAGGATTTTCTCATTCCAAGACGAAATGGGTATGTTCGTTTTCTCTACTACTCACTGCTTTCGACTTCATTTTCTCTCGTTTTCTCAGTTACCAAACAGATTTCACAGAAATGTGGCTCTGAAAATGTATTATTTGCTTAACGATGTCAACTTTTATGGAAAGTGAGAGGAGAAATAAAATAATCCTTTTGGGAGAGATTTTTTTGGGCATTTCAAAGCTTTTTATTTGATCCATTGACAAAAAAAAAAAAATTAATTTAATATTATGCTTGTTGGTTGCCTAGAATCTTGGTAACAAGACTGACCCACATTTCTTTTGGGAATATTTGACTCTTAAATTAATGCTAAGTTAATTTCGTTTTTGGTTGGAAATTGGGAGCTGCATTTTTTAGTGTCCATGGTGTCTTCTCTCCCAAAATGTAGAGAGTTGTGGGCAAAAATGGGGGAGAAGAAAGACACAATTTTTTAGTGACTTTTATTGGGTAATACATAAATAGAACCTTTTACAAATTTTCAATTGAAAATCGAAAGTTTTTAATTAAATAGACAATAAATTGGCACTAAAATGTGTTTTATTGCTGGTTTAGTGGTTCTTTAGTAAGAGAGTTTAATTTTTTACCTAAGATTTGTAAACGGTTCTATTTATGCATATTTTCCTTTTTTTTATTGGTAATGAGTCATTTAAATTATGTTCATTTAAATAATCTGCTCTTAAACTTCTTTTATTTGAGGTGCTCAATTTTCCCACCAAAGCATACTTGATATGGGACTTTTAACCAAACTTAGTTCCATGGAGCATGTGAGTTTTTATTTTCTGTTCAACTTTTACTGTTGAAAAAGATTTCTTCTCCACTCCTAACAAGGACCTGCAACTGGTTAGTTATTAAAGATCTTTTGTGAACTGAATATTTCCTGCAGAGTTCCAATTCTTACCTATAATGTAGTAACAGACTGAGCTCGTAGTTGGTTATGACCATTGGATGTATTCTGATGTCTTGTTTTTAGTTGAACCACAGTATGATTTCCCGGCACAAGTGATGCTTAAAGTTGAGATGTTGATCACGGTTATTCTGCATTTCTTCCATTTTGACCATCACTTCTGTGATTTAATGTAAATCTAGAATGTATTTGGTCTTATATTCCTCCATAATGCACCACTTGTGCCTTTATAAATCCGGTCGTCTTTTGCAATTCTTCATTGAAGCAAATTAATACTTTGTAGTGAATGCTGATCCGATGCTCGTTTTATTCGTTCCTATGATTACTTGTAGTTAGTTTCTTGTACTTGATATGCTTCATTGGTATCTGAGTGAAATTATAACAGTAAGATAATGAAAACAGCTTAAATAAGCAGTTCTGTGATTAATGTAAACCTTTTTGTTCCTAAAAGTTTTCCCAACTAAGCCTGATATATTACTAGGCTTTCTCAGATAAAAGAGGCAAATGGGAGTTTAAATTGTCCTTTGGCCCTCTACCTTAGCTCAAGTTGTATGGGATGGGTGAGGGTAGAGATCCTAGGATCAAACCTCCGTGTAATAAAAATGGTGTTGTTTGAATGTTTTCATCAGGAAATCACAAGCAAAACCATGGCATTGGATCTGAAAGGATGTCTCCAGCAACAAAACCTCATGGAAAGGATTTATGGGATATGGAGCTTCACATTCACCATTTGGAAACAGAGGCATACCATGCTGTTCTGAAGGCTTTTAGCGCTCAATCTAATAACCTAACTTGGGTAAATTATTAATTGTTAACCTTTTTTTGGCCTGTAAAAATTCCTAATCATGTTGCTTTTTCCTTATGTTATTCTGATTTTTTTAGAACATTGGTATTAGCACTCCTATATAGTGTTATTGTGAATTTTTTTTTCCGGAGTGCTAATAACAATTCCCTTTCCATTCTTTCTTCTGTTATCTTAATGTCCAAAACGTCTTCTATTCTATAGGCACGGGAGGCACTTATGACTGAGCTGCGGAGGGAACTTAATATTACAGATGATGAACATGGACAGCTGCTCATTAAGATCAAGTCAGATCAGTCAATCAAAGTGATAAGGTCCTCATACTTTCTTCCTGTTTAATCAGTAGACTGACACATGTTTTGTGATTGGTATGATAACTCAGATGTCAATGATTTTATTCGGACTTTCTATTTTATTTTTTATGTGTATTTCATGCAGGGAATGGCGGAATGGTGCCCCTTGTGCTCAAGAGTATAGTGAGGATGCTCCTAGATATCCTCCTCAAGTAGTGATCAATGCTGAACCGAGAAAACTGGAGACTTCAGATCCTCCTGTTTCAAAGTCTCAGAAATGTGTCTCATACGGTCATTCTTGTAAAGAAACTGCCCCTTCTGCTGCACCAGTGAGTAGAAAGTTTCCAAGCAGAATATTGCTGTTACATTTATTCTATAGCACACTCTTCTGCATATCAAGGAATGATATTTAGTCTCAGTAATCCTCTTAAAAAATGTGACAGGATGCCCACACCAAAAACACTAATGGAATGAGAGTCAAACGTGGAAAAAACTTAACTCAAGGAAACAGCCTTGTCGTGAGCTTGAAGGCATGTATTTATTCAATTGCAATGGTGCATACTTGATTATTGTTTGTCTCGCAAATGCAATCTCTCTCTCTCTCACACACACAGAGACGAGTTGTCTCTCTGAACTGCTCTCTTTTTTAAGAAGCAAACAAATATGTCCACAATGCACATGAGTCAATGATGCTAAAGTTAGAGGCATATGTGGGAGTTGTGGTTGTAGTAAAGGGTGGGGCATTTCATTTTAGAAGGTACAGAGTAGGGTTACCTTTAAGTGTCCATACCCCTAGTGGTGGTATTATTGGTTAAAAATTTGTAAACTGTACTGTTAAGTCAGGTGGATGAGTCTTATTTTCAACTCATTTCTGTCAACAATACCTCTTCCGTTAACTATCTTGGTTTGTATGGGGCTATCATAATCTACCGCTCTTTCTTGATAGTAACAATTACATATGGTTATCCTAACGTCTTTTATGTTTACATGGGTAAAACTAGACAGTTGAATTCAACTCGGTGACTATTTTTTTATGTTGTGTTGTTCTGTGGATTTAAACTGTAAGCTATGTTTTTTACCTTAGTATTTCTCCGTTGAATACTCGAATTATATTATATGAGCACAGGAGGTAACTATCGGCGGTAGGCTGTAAGTAAGAAACTAAAATTGTATGCATGATGAACTTAGTAAGTTTTATACAGCATGAATTCCTATTTATTAGTTGATATTCTCAGTAGTCGTTTTCCTGATAGATTTCTTGTCCCCCATGCTGTTTTTGTAATTTCATTTTCTCTTTAATAAAATTGGTTTCCTATGAAGGAAAGTATGTTTTTAGCAGAGTATACCTTTAACTAAGATCCATTTATACCCTTGGGTGGGTGTTTCGATTTCCATTTAATCTCACAACAATATTACTTAGTTGTATGTTTTTCTTTAGGGTTAGATTTCTGATTCTACGACCTACCTGAACTTCAACCATTTTGTACCGAGGACATGTTCGTTTTATCTTTGTTGAGTTTCAGATTTACGTTTGATTCCTTATGGTCTTTTAAATGATGTTTCTTAAAATATGCATACAGTACCAAGGACAACTTAGCAATGATAAAAGTACCGACCCGGCAATGCTCTCCTCTGAGAAAGGCAGGCAGGCTATGAATATAAGTTGTCATAACCCTCAGCCTCAGGTTCCATCTGGTAGCAGAAGTAGTGGACTGGTAAAACCCCAATCGAAGATAGGTTTCCGCGCACCTGGCTCTGATAATTTCAAGGAAAGTTGTGATTTTATTAGGATTCGTGCTACAGATCAAGTTATTCATCAGGTGAGGCAAAAGTTGTCTTCACATGTTTTCTTAAGTCATCTATTTACTTTTTCCAATGTTTGCATGAGTTAATTTCGGTATTTAATTTTCAACTGGTTTTGGGTGCTGTATTTAGAGGGGAAGTTGAAAATACGACCTTTGATGCAGAATATGAATGTGTAATTTTGCCTAGGTACATTCAGTATGATTCTCTGCAGTACTTGACATTGGTAACTTTTGCACCCCAAACTCGGGATATATGAAGTTGTTTTCAGTTGTTCCCTGTAAATGCGTGGATAGACACTTGAAAATAAAAACTTCTCCCCGCTTGTATTATGACACTCGGTGTAACAGGCCGTGTTCCTGGTACATCTAGAAATCTGTGGAGACTTTTCAGCATATCTTTACACTGCAAAATCTCTCATACCAAATGTCATTATATCAACATGTCTGTTGCTAAAAGTTTCCATGGAAATGAGGCATGCCTGTCATGTGGTCAGTTGTTCATTTATAAGGGATCTTAGCCACAGAAAATCTGTGGAGATGCGTTTATAATGCAGCATTCTTCTACAACGGTATTTACACAGGTTTCTTGGTTTGGTGGTCCGGATTGTCGGGATGCCTTATTGTATACCATGAAGCAGCTGCTTGTCATGAGTTTGCTTACGTTGCTTGTTTGGCTTCTGGCAGGCTTATAAGCTGCTTAGTCAAGAAAGAGTAGTCCCACTTCATATAGAAAAGGCAAAGCTAATCCTTCGAGTAAGTTTCAGGCCTCAACCTGCAGTTTGTATTCGATTATCTGGTGATTAAGAACTCAACTATTCTTGTTAAACTCTATTGAAAACACTGTTATAAATAATGTTTAATTTGGTTTAGGAGCACGAAAGAGCTATCCTCGACGCACTTGATAAACTGCCTGATGTGTCAGAGATGGGTTAGGACTTCTCTCTTTAATGCTCTCTGCTTTCTCCTTGACTTCTGGAATGTAGTACTAAAAAGTGTTTCCGTTTGTAGCCAATTCTCCCAAGAAAATGCAGCACAAGTATCCTCATGAGGAGCTTCCAGGAATGGGACGTGAAATGTTGATACGCAATGACTTGTATGGACAGGCTGGTAGGCTGGCATACTGAGGGTTCTGTTCAAAGTTCAAGCTCTCTCTTTCAGAGTTAGGATTCCCTTCATTGACATACAGGCTGATAGTTAATTTGACCTCGTAATCTTGGAGATTTGAAATCATGTAAATATGACATTGTCGCAACATACCTTCGATCATATAGGCTGTCAAGAACGTAGCGTTCAGAAATGGTGCTTCTTGCTATTTTGCGGAGTACTAACAGGTAACCAGTATGAACTGAACACTTAAGACTTTGATGTTAACTAATCAATAGTGGTATCTTCGTGCATTATCTCAGTTTGTCGTCAAAACTAACTCAGTTTTGGGTGTCTAGTTCCAATACAGCAAACTGTGCATCAACAAAAAAAATTTGTGAACATATATCGGCAAAATACCAGACAGCTTCAATGTTGTGTGGAAACTAGAATCAACCTTGTTGCGGGCCAAATTTCGAGTTCATTAACTGTACTCAACCTTCACGCCATATATTATTTGAAAGCCCTTCCATTCTAGTTTCCAGATCTTCCATAGATTCCTCAATCCGCTATTTCTACAAAACGATATCTTCATTTGGCTAGAACATGTCGTTGATGTCAATAATTAAGGTTGTGTATGTTCTAACAAACGGCAGTAGAAGACACAATTGCTTCGGATTTTTTAGGTAACAACATCCTAAATTTTGTTGTTCCTCCAAAGTTTGATCGTTGTTAGGTGGTTCTTGTGAGATTTGAAGTGGTAAAGGTCATCCGAACGACAGAGAAAAATTCAAAGGAAGTTCAAGGTAGAGTGTTTTTCAAGAAGAGTAGTTTGATGCATGTAGAGAGATTTTTCAGTGCAGGGAACACACTTCGTGCACTAATTGTAATACAAGTGGTTGGAAACTTGGAATGAAAATTTTCAATAAATTGTCCTATGACACTTGGTGTACTGGGCTTTGTTCCTTGCACACTGAATTGAAATGAGAAGGAATTGACGCAGCATGAATGTAGAGGGTTACAACTGTATGCCCTCGAAGAACCAAGTTTTTGGGAACCCATCAGAGTTTGAGAGAAAAAGATTATTTGATTAATTCAGAATTGATGAATTACATTGGGAGCAAAACAACTCAAAAAGAATATGACCATAGTTGGGGAAGCTCAGGCGTCTTAGGAAATTAAACGACATGAATTCGAACAGAAATTGAAAAGTTCTAAATTTATTACAAACTTTATCTTGCGGTTTTGGAAGCCTAAATCATCGTTTTTGCACTTAAACATGGCAGGCTCATGGTTTAACCATGAGTCTTATTCTACTCACGATTCTCTTCAAAAACAACATATTAGTGGACATCAAAATAATTTCTTGCTCTTTTATAAGTCGCCATATCGATTGAATTCAATAATTCTTAACTTTATTCTTTTTTTTCTAAAATTTGAAACATTTTTATTTTATTTTATCCTTTTTTCGTTGAAGTTGACCCATATTTTATCCAGAATCAAAGTAAGGAGCCGGAGACTTTGAGTAAGAAGAACATCATCAACAAAATGGAGATCAAACATCTTGTCAAGGTCTGCAAGAAATAGGATATGTTCGTTTTCTCAGAAGATGATACATGTCCCCATGTATTTGGGCTATACTGCATAGAAATTGGACAACAATTGAAAGCTTTTGTGACCATCCAGATTTCAGCATGGCTTTAAGAATGCACTGCGCCAAGTTTGTGACGACTTTTGAATCGCCTGCAACGGGCCTCATGAAATGTATCCTCTTTCCTAATCAATATATCAATCACGATGATGTAAGACATTATAACATACAAGAGAGTGACTCTTTTTGCCTAATGCCACTTTTTATATAGTCATTACGTATTTCGAAAGTGATGTATTTGGACATACGAAATTAACATTTACTAGTACATGTGAGTTTTACATGCAAATATAGAGCCAACACTATTAAAATTGTGCTAATATATATGTTAATTTTGTGTATCTAAATAGCATTATACCATCTCAGTTCTTTTTCTAAATGGAGAAAGATTAGGAGAGATTAGCTCTTCACAATAGTTATGTGCGAGGCACCTACCCTCCCCCGAAGAAATGAGGACCATTACACCTAGAAACCCCACTTGTCCATCATCCACCAAATTTATTGATAATGATGGAAGTAAATGGAAAAGACAGAAGCGGGGGGACCATGCCAAGACCCACAAAGGAAAAACGATCAACGAGAACAATAATAAGAACAAAACAAAATGTCACGAGCATGGGTAGAGGCAAAACAATCTAGAACCGTAGACCTCCAGTAGTAACTAGTAAATGTAACTATGTGGCTCAAATGAAGCTAAAACATCTGCAACCCTTTCCTTCTCTATATAAATATGTGTACACATACATCACATTTGATAAAGTCGTCAGAGATAATTCTTTCAATCCATCGTAAGAAATCAAGGGATTCCATTAGGAGCCCTAAAAATGTAGTGAATAAGGCAGACAATTGCGTTACTTGTAATCTTTACTAAGAAAAACAGTCGCTTACACGTGCATGCATACAGTTTTTGACCGTTTGACGATTAGATGTCACTCCACACAAATCAATGGCGGGAATCACCCATGCGAAAACGATAGCACATATCTTCTACGAAGCATGGATACGGATACGGCGATACGATACGACACGACATGACGATACGAAAAATCTTTAAAAATTAAGATACGATATGCTATGGATACGGCAAATGAAAATACTTATAGCAACAAAATTATACATTTTAAAACATAATTCATCATTCAAATTCA
>JAOTRO020185599.1:0-10948 GCA_028566515.2 Pyracantha coccinea | reverse complement strand
AAAATACCCTTAATTTTTGTCAAATCATTTTGGCCTATTGTTTATTATATTGAGGGTAATTTTGTCATTTTGATCCTTATTTAACATAATTTTTCACCAAACAATTTCAGGGACCACTTCAGAGACCAAAATGAGAAGTTAGGCAAATCTCATGTACCATTTTGGCTAAAAAGCCATTTGAATATAGCCAAAACGGTTTGCTTAATACTTGAATTCAGCGCCTCCAAACTTAATTTAGCAAAAATAAAAGATGGTTCTCAATTTGGTCCACTTTGAATATCAGTCTAACAATGAAGAACTAAAAGAGAGAAACAACTTCTCGGGAAGAACTTTCCTGGAACGGTGATACCATTTTGGTGGTATCCAAGCCAATCACGCAATGTCAAGTGAGTGATTTCAAATGGTATTCCGAAAGTCAATCACACAATATCACGTGGGAAATTTAAGAAGCATGGCATTATAAAGACGAGTAACAGAGTGTGATTGCTTTGAGATACCGACGCATCTGCGTAGGTAAGTTTGTCTCCAATTGGCATCTCTGACACTATTAGTAAAGCATCCAAGCAAAATACAACAAATTCTAAATCCCCTATTCTAATTTTAGCATAATTTCCCAAGTAAATAAAAAAACAAAGCAGAATTAAATGCATAGATACAAAAAGCAAGTAAACCAACATTTATATACAAAAATTTACAAAAAAATAAAAAATACAAATTTTCCAACAAAGCAAAAATGTACCTGGGGATTGAATCGTAATTGCCACACTTCAGACGGCGGGGCTTCGAGACTGGCCACGGTGTTGTTGGTGTCAACATCAAAGACCCTCACGAAGCTATCGAGCGAGGCCGAGGCGGCGATGCGGCCGGAGGGGTGAGCCGCCACCGAGGCCACGCCGAGACAGTGGCCGGTCATTTTGCCCCGGTTAACCAGCTCGTCCGGTTGCCACAGCCTCACGGTCTCGTCCAGCGACCCGGTTAGCAGCAAAGCAGGTCGGGAATCGGTGGCCGGGACCCACGTCACCGCCCATACCGACTCGTCGTGCGCGTCCTCGATTGATTTCAGTCCGGCGAGCTTCATTGGCGATTGATTTTGGCGATTGATTTTGGTGAAACGACAAGAACCCTAGTTTGCTTTGCTTCACTCTTTTCAGTCTTCGATTTTCTGTTTCCTGGAGTTTTTTGGGTTTTATATTTGGGCTAAGATTTTAGTTGGTGTGGAGATTGAGCCTTACCGAGTTTTTTGGGCCCGTAATTGAGTGGGTTTGTTTACGTATTGTTTATTTGAGCCGATCGTCAGGTTGGTTAAGACTGATTTCGAAGGAAGTACTTTTGCTCGGAGGAGCTTCTTTTATAAGTGCTTTAGTTCGTTTAATCATTAGAAAAGACTGGTTCATCTTTCCCCCTCATAATATAGAATAATGATACGCATTTGGGGGTTCGAAACTTCCGTATTCTCTAAATTAATGTAATTGTTTCGAACTCTCCTGCCTTCCTCTTACAATAATAAAAAAAAAATGTTAAATCTGCGATAACGATCATTGCTATATCTGCAATGTAATAAGAAATAGGATGAGATGATTGTATAAAGCTTGTTACATGCATGGTTCGAGAAACTAAATATTGTACTAAATTCGTTTCATGCAAATTTCTTGTGTTACAAACACGTAAAAAAGATGAATAATGTTATTCATACCATATTTTTATACTACATTTCTATACCATCTTAGGTGACATCTGATATGGACAATCACATTATTTGAAAAATTAGATAAGAATGTTTGATCAAAAGTCTAAATGCTATGGATGTTAAATCTAAGAATTTCAAAACTGAAGTGTCTGTATCAAAACATCCCTTAATTCAAATGGTGTGGTTGTCCACATCAAATGTCACCTAAGGTGGTATGAAAATGTGGTACAAAAACATGGTATGAATATCATTACTCAAAAAAAATTGCACATGAAAACAAAATTAGTTCAAATACATATATACATTGTACTTTAATACAAAATGTCTCTACGAGGTGAACAAAAACGCATTTAGATCCCCCAATCCATACATATAGTACGAGCTCCAAGAGGTGAGGAAAAAATAAAGCCACTCAGAACCCATTGTGTCCAATTGTACACAGATCATCAAAACACAATGAACCCAGAATCCAATTCACATCACTCTGTATCTACATAGGAGAAAGATTCTTCAGTGTACACTGGAAATATAATCCCCACTCCTCTAGCTCTAATGACGTATACCTCCGATAGATCTTCTGTGTGACTGGGAATATATTTCCCCTCTTCTTATATCTCTCGTCACGTATATCACTGATTGTATGCAAGAATATTAGCGCAGAAGGTGCTCCAAAAGATGAAAAAAAACCACAATCAGAGCCCTAATGCCTTCCATCTTTTCTTTGCCAGTACGTACCATAATTCTATATCAAAGTGTAAAGATTGAAGGTGAATGTAAAAGTAGAAAATGGTAAGTAAAAAACCAGTGCATGCAGATTAGGGCATCGTCTTTTTCTGCCTCATTGAGTTCATCTTCTCAAGCCTCCACTCATCTTTCAGCCTAGCAATGAAGTTATCAGCTTTCGTATTAACATCTGGGCTGGGGCAGAACACGGAGGATCCTCCGCCGTCCATCGCGTTAACTTTACTCTGTACTTCTGACTTTGACTTCATGTCTTCTTCCTTACGTGGAGATGCATCAACGTCGTCAACGTCCTCCAGTTTAGGAGATCCACAGCGCGAGCTCTGCGTGCTCTGTATCTTAACAAAATCCCCGCGCACAAAAAACTTCAGCTCTGCCATTTTAAACGGTGGAGGTGGCGGAGGCGCCACCGGAATTAACGGACTCTGGCTGCCGCTATTCATATTCCCATCGTATAAATAACTGTTCACCCTTGTTGGCAACGGAGGCCGGCCACTGGAGGCGGAGTGTCGCGGCTGGGAAGTAGCCGGAGGCAGTTGTTTAGGCGGAGTTGGTGGTGCCAGCGGGAAACTAGTATTCCAACTCGTGTGTTTTCGCAATGCCGGCTGCGGTGGCGGTGGTGGCGGAGTCGGAGGCGTCAAGACGGAGTGAACTTTCTTAGTTTTGCTCATTCCCTTTTTGAATAGATTGTGAAACACAGAATGTGGCGGCGGCGGAGGTGGCGGTGGAGGAGGTGGGAATGGTGGCTGTCTTGTGAAAAAATATTCCCCTTCTCTGTCTTCTTGTGCGTGTTCAGGAGGCGAAGCAGCGGTTTCGTAAATGTTTCTGGTACCGGTGACCTTGTGCTTCTTCCTCTTTTTCTGGTTAGACAGAACCGAAGCCCAAACCATCGCTATCTCCTTCTTCACATTGCTCTTTCTACGCTTCGGCTCCGATCTAATCCGAATTGGTGACGGCGGCGTGACCGGACGTGCTGGTGGAGGCGGCGGTGTCGGTGGCGGAGTTCGAACTTTTTCCAACTCTTCAGCCTCATTAATAATATGTTTATTAACTACTTTCTCTTTCTTTAGATCTCTCCGTCCGACAGTCTGATACGTCCTTCTCGGTTTCTGATTATGAGGCGGAGGAGGTGGCGGAGATGGCGGCGTCGAAGACTTGGACGGCAGCGGAGGAGAAGACTGAAGCACAAAAGTATCCACCGGAATCTCCTTAATTACATCAGAGTACTCCTTGGGTCGCCGATGGTAATCGTCGATTTCGAAGTCGTCGAAAAAGTGAAACTGCGACTTGTTGTGATCATCCCGAGTTTCCCGCACCGAATCCTGCCCGAGTGGCCTCAGATCCGGGTAGGAGTTGCTGCTCCTCCTCAACTGTTTTTACGAATGCTGTCTAAAGGGTGCAGAATGTTGGTGTCGGCACTGCGATCTTTTTCAGAGGGAGATGCGTCGTCGTTTAGCTTGGCGAAGACGCCGCATAGGATTGCGAAAATAACGAGAAACACGTTGAGGGAGTCCCAACTTTTCTTGACAGAAATGGTGGGTCTTTTTGCTGGTTGGTATTGGTGGCAGCTTCTTAGGTCCTCTATTTGTGCACACAGCTCTTCAAACAGATCCAGAGGCTATGGAAGCAGCAAAGGGAAGGCAGCTGCATTTTCTTGCAAATGTTGATCCTATTGATACTGCCAGAAATATTGCAGGGTTCAACCCAGAAACTACTCTTGTTGTGGTAGTTTCAAAGACTTTTACAACAGCTGAAACTATGTTGAATGCTCGAACCCTTAGGGAATGGATTTCATCTTCTCTCGGGTTAGTGCATTTGCTAACTCTTCTTGGATATATGGGTCTAATAGTTGTTACGGATTCGGGATTTGTTTATTATTTGATGATTGAATCTGGACTCAGTTAATCTCTCCCTCTATCTCATGGTTGAATGTAATAATTTCAGGCCTGCTGCAGTTGCAAAGCATATGGTTGCAGTCAGCACTAATCTTACGGTATAGTTTCCTTTGTTCTATTGCATTTGGCTGATTGAACACTCAGATTATCATATATTTTAATTAACTATAATCATTATTCATTTTTCATAATAAATTTCTAAGTTTTTCTTCTGCTGATGCAATTTATTAAGACCATTAGGACTGAGGTTATATTTTGAGATGGAATACTTGGCAGATTTAGGTGCTCTAGTGAAAACCCACGATGAAATTTTAAGGTCAATATCCACGTGTTTATCTTCTTCTTTTTCTGTTTCAGCTTGTAGAGAAATTTGGAATTGACCCAAGAAATGCTTTTGCATTTTGGGACTGGGTTGGTGGCCGATATAGTGGTAAGTTGTTTGCCTTCTCGTATAGATATTTGCAGCTACCTTGATGTTTAATTAGTATTTTTGAATTGCTGGTTGCAGTTTGTAGTGCTGTTGGAGTGTTGCCTTTATCTCTTCAGTATGGGTTCTCAGTTGTTGCGAAGTAAGCCACTTGTAGTTGTTTCAATTATATATGAGTCATTTTTGAAGTTTGTGATGCCTGGATTTGATTTCTCACTCCATGAGGCTGCAGATTAGGATTTAATTGTCTAATCTATTTTTCTATCCAGGATTCATTGGAAATGTAGTAATATAGAGAAACTAAAACTTTTACTGCTCTGTTGAACAAAACAAAAAAAAGGTCGTTGCTTTCTCCAGTAAATGTATGTACTTGATAAACACTTTTTATATGTGAGATTTCTGAAACTGCATGCCAAAATAAAGTACTGAAGAAAATATTTTAGATGGGCGCATGATGTGTTTAATTCACTAGTTGGTAAATGATCTTTGTATATACTAACTTGGATGTTATATTTCCTAATCAAAGGTTCTTAAAGGGAGCTTCAAGCATTGATCAACACTTCTACTCAACACCATTTGAGAAAAATATACCTGTAAGTACCCAAAGTTTGTATTGTCATAATTATTGTAGAATGATTGCCTTGTAATATAATTGGTGATGTGTTATCTAACGTTTCATCCTTGCTTTAGGTTCTTTTAGGTCTGTTGAGCATATGGAATGTATCATTTCTTGGATACCCTGCAAGAGTGAGTATTGTTTTATCCTTTCCAGATTTCATATTTGTAAGCATCAATGAGTTTTGTGTTTTTACTTGTTGCTACTTATCCTTAGGCTATCTTACCTTACTCCCAAGCACTGGAGAAGCTTGCTCCGCACATTCAACAGGCAAGTTCACCCCTGCCCTCATCAGCAATTTTATGTTAACTGGACTTTTAATTTATATCTTCCAATTTTTTCTTCAATTTAGGTTAGCATGGAAAGTAACGGCAAGGGTGTATCAATTGATGGTGTAATACTTCCCTTTGAGACTGGTGAAATTGACTTTGGTGAACCTGGAACAAATGGTCAGCACAGCTTTTACCAACTAATTCACCAGGTGATCTCAACATTCAATTAGGTTAGCATGAAAAATGATTTACAAAACCTTCAGTTTTCTAGTCACATGTGAAGGAACATCAAGCACATTACTTGTTTATGTCGTGCGTGTATGGTTGCTAACGTTTTTCTTCCTGAATGATCAGGGCCGTGTTATTCCTTGTGACTTTATTGGTGTTGTGAAGAGTCAGCAACCTGTTTGTCTGAAAGGTACATAATTTAAAACTCTTCTGAAAAGATTTTAGCTGTCAGTGTATTTTTCAAAGTTTGTATTCTGATGTCTAGTCAGCGAATTGCTACAGGTGAAGTGGTGAGTAATCATGATGAGCTCATGTCTAACTTTTTTGCACAGCCCGATGCCCTTGCCTATGGAAAGGTATGATTTATGCCGACTCCCTGGTTGATGTTTTTATTATTTCTTAGTTACATAAACTAAACTTATGCCCTTCTTTCAAGGAAAATGAGTTTGCACTATGATGCTAAAAAGGATAAAACAGAAAAAGATGATAAAACCAAGATTAGCAAATAAACTTGCAATTTTCTCTCTATAAATAGCAGCACATAAACATCGTCTACAATGTTTCTAACCAAGATCAATTTTCTTGTAGCACCCAGAACAGCTGAAGAAAGAGAATGTTCCAGAGCATCTTATCACTCATAAGGTGAGCTCCTTTCGGCTTTAGTCATTGGCTTATAGGTAAATAAGTGGTGCTAATTATTAGACATCTCTCAGACTTTCACTGGAAATCGGCCTTCTCTCAGCCTTCTGCTTCCATCACTTAATGCTTACAACATCGGGCAGGTTTGTGATTTGTTTCCATTTTCGACCTTTTGTTATGTGCTCTAGTCATCCTATGGTTTTTCGACTTGTTAGGTTTTCTGCACATTCAAATGCAAACAGTTTATTGCTTGATAAGTTGGCATTCACCACTTATTTGCAAACTTAAGACTTGTTTTCTACTGGAAGTTGTCCTGGTCGTGTGCTATATGAAGTATAACCTTATTTTTGTCGGAATTTTATAGTCTGTACTGCTTTGGCATTCTAATATCAACTTGCCTGCATCCAGTTGTTGGCAATTTATGAACACAGAATTGCAGTTGAAGGTTTCGTATGGGGAATCAACTCTTTTGACCAGTGGGGAGTAGAATTGGGAAAGGTACAGAATTGCATTAACTTTCATCAACCCGCTTCTCCATTTAAGGATGAGTTTTCTGTTCGCTTGCTCCATATTTTTTAAGACATATTTTGTGTTGTGAGCAGTCATTGGCTAGTCAAGTTAGAAAGCAACTCAATGCATCTCGTACAAAAGGGCAACCTATCGAGGGCTTCAACTACAGTACCACATCGTTGTTAACAAAATACTTGGAGGTATGCAAATCAAGTTTTTCATTCGGAATTGTAGGTCAGCCGAAGGTTCTCGGGAGATTTGTCTCCTGTTGGACTGTTTGAGATCCGGTTTGGAATGGAAGTATCATGAAACTAAATTACTTTCTTGTATGACAGGCAAGTAAAGATATCCCTGCTGACCTTCCGACACTTTTGCCACAGATATAGTTGCCTTTGCCGGAGTTAATCTACTTTAAGGTCGGCTGAACGAATAAATGTTAACCTCATGTTCATGTATATCAACTACAATCAATACGGCATAACGCGGTACCAGTTTTGCTTGCAATTTTCGAAATCATAATTGTAGTCGAATTGATACGCTTCTGGGTTCCAAGAAATGCTGTCCAAACAAATAGATGCATATAATATCTCTAGCAATTTTGCAATCACGGAATAGCGTATTGAATCTTTATGTTTTCAGTCATCGTCCGTGTTTGGTCTTCAAACTGAAGCAAGTTAAAGAAGCCATGGATGTACAAAATAAAACCAGTTACTCATTCATTGACTGAAAGTATCCAAGGGAGTAGACCGGTCACCTACAACTTCAACAAAACTACCCAACTACATTGTTCCCAAAGTCCCAGATCCCACCAGTAGAGTGGCTGGGGGAGGGTTCTATACACCGGTAGACCCAAACCCTCCGGCACCTCTGAACGTGGAATCCAAATCCTCAACCTCCACAACATCAGGGCTGATGATCTTCTCAATGATCAGCTGTGCAATCCTGTCACCCTCCTTGATCTCAAAATCAACATCAGAAAAGTTGAACAGCACCACCCCAACCGGACCTCTGTAATCTGCATCGATGACACCAGCTCCGACATCGATTGAGTGCTTCCATGCCAGCCCCGATCGTGGTGCTACACACCCAACAGACAATACAGAAAACCCATTTAAATTCTGTATGCCAATAGATCAAAATTTATCGAAATTGAGCAGGAAATTTGAGGATTAGGATTTATACCAATTCGGGCATAGGTTCCTTCGGGGACGGCAATGCTCAGATCGGTTGGGACCAGGGCTTTTCCTCTGGCCGGAACTTTCATCTCCATCGCGCTACACAAAAATCCACATCAAATTCCGATGATTGTTCAAGTAAAAATCGAGTATAAACTTCGGGGTTTTTGGGGTTCACCTTGAGAGATCATAGCCTGCAGAGAGAGGGGAACCTCTGGCCGGCAAAACCGCCTTTTGAGAGAGCTTCTTCACCCGGAAAAATGGGGCGGCGTTTCCAGAAACGTCGCCGTTCTCGTGGAGCTTGGCGATCTTGGGAGTCGGCTCTTTGACTTCGTGGCTTCCGTTCTGCGCGTCTTGCTGGGGCATTCTGAGAGCTTGCGGGGAGAAAGCGGCGGCGATGTGTTGGGTATTTGCCGAAAACCGGATTGGGAGGGGGGGAATGGGAGGACCGGGTTCGTTTAAATAGAGAGAGAGTCGCGAACAACGGCGTTGCCCGCGCAATAGCGCCAAAGTTTTCCCGCCATTTTTCCGTTGCTTCGGAAGGAATAACACGTGTTGTGCGCAGACTTGTATGAATGCTCTCTCCATGCTCCCTCCCTCCCTCCACCTTCAGCATTTCATCACTTGTGAATTTTAGGGCTTCTTTTCGGCCGATCTTTAAAATGTAGAGGAATCTCAGCCCAATAGTCTGGAAAGAAAGATCAACAGCCCAGTCAGTTTTAATTCACTTAAAAGCCCGGCCCAAGTTGGTCTGGAAGTGATCGAGTTTATTTATTGATTTATGGTCGCTAAGATTTTTTCATCTTGGTAACAAGCTTTTCTTAAGAATCCTAAGTACGAAAGCTTTTGAAAAGATTTTCCAAATTAAAGCTTTTGAAATATTTCTATAAGTGTTTCTGGCTCCCAAAAGAGTTAGCTGTCGAGATAAAGTCACCAATAGATTATTTTTTAAAGGTAAAAAATCTCGTGAAAAGAAAACCTTTCATAAATAGAAAGGCAAGAAACTGAATCGAGAAAAAAAGTATCACTAAATTAATAGCCGGTAACTTTTTAACATCTCACTTGGTTGGTAAGGATCGAGCTTTACACTCCAACCACTACACTACTTTGACATCCAACTTATACCACAATCTGATTAGTATTATTTCTGTGTACAACTCAAGTGCATAAAGATTCGAAACTAAAATTGTTTGACATTCTATTAACATGCACGCCTTACGACACAGTACGCTGCACGCACCCATCATATGCTATATGTGATAACAAAAATATCGTTTGGAAGTCAAGAAGTTTTACAAAAGTATTTCATAGTCTTCTCTTATTACCATCGTGTTTTATCAATAGAAAAAATCGAACATAAAACGAGTCTTGTAGCATACGAGTTTGAAATTCGTTTTCAACCACTAAATTACCCCATAATAGTTGTTCATGTTAGTTTAGTTGGAATCTTACTTTCACACTTGTGTTTTTTCTTTTACATTTTCTTCATTGTATCGACAATGTTTTGAGGTTGATTTACTTAGATGTTTTTACATTTTCGTACTTGTGTTTATAAAAACGAATTCGGGTCATTTTTGTAGGGATTTCGGAGATTTGTAAATCGTGTCTGTACATCATATATCGTGCGATCAGAAATTATTTGAAATATTTTTATTTAAATTAAACATAAACAATAATTAACAAAAACTAATCATACGATATACGATAAATAGACACAATTCACGAATCTTTAACATCCGGAAAGGATCTTGTTGGTATAAAAACGGTTGACTTTCTCATACATTAGTGAATAATAATATCTGAAAAAGTAAATAAGTGTTGTTGGGTGATGTACTGATGTGTGGTACAACAAATCGATGCTTTGCTAACGTGAGCCGGTTCGTCAAAATCCCTAAATTACCCATCTCGCATTTATCTCCCTATTTTCTTGTTGCCCTTATTTCCCACCCTTCGCCTTCTCTCCGCCCTACCTCACTCTCAAAGCACAAAAGGGTTTCTTTGGCTCGCTCGCTCGCTCGCTCTCTGCAACTTCAACTGATAATCCATGGCCGACCTCTCCAGCTCCGCCTCCCGCCACCAGCTCTCCGTCACCACTCCGCCCCAGGTCTCCAAAGGTATTTTCTCTCGACCTCCTTTGCCGTCTTCGATTTTCGCATTCCGCCTCCACCCTCCGTTTTTCTACCAAAACCTTTGCGGTGGTTATGATAAAGTTCGCACATTTATCGTTTTCTTTGTCGTTCGTATTGTCGCTGTTGTTTTACATGGCTGATTTTAGGGTTTTGATAAATATTCCGTAGTTAGGGTTTTGATAAATATTTTGTGCCTAGGGTTTTGATTAATCTTGGTAAATGCAATTAATTTTACATTTTCCCGTTTATTGGTTGGAAGAAATAATATTATGAATTTAATGATGATGCTCCAGGAATATCGTAATTTGGTTCACCATAAGAATTTCCATGCTTGACAGTTATTGTAGTATTTTGCATCATAAACTTTATCAAAGTTCAAGTTTTGACAAAAGTCTTTTCTCAATTCATATTTTGATTGATTTGGATAAGTAATGTTATGATGTTTTTAATTCGATCCTGTTTTGGTGGTTTAGGTTTTCCCCCTTGTTTTTTCTTCTTTCTTTTTTTTGAAATAATGGTGCTTCATCGAATAACTGTGATTCTAGTTGGATTTGTTTGATAATTTTCACATAATTCTAAATTGTGTTTATTTCTGGTGTACACAGGTGGACAAGGTTCTGAGAATCCTA
>JAOTRO020185581.1:0-10949 GCA_028566515.2 Pyracantha coccinea | reverse complement strand
CCCCTAAATGAGCCTATAAAAATTGCATGAATAGTGCCAAATCGAACCTTCGATATTCGACGAGAAAATGGAAGAAATCTTACCTGAAACTAGTATAGATGTGTTCGTATAGTCCTCACGAACACAATGGTATAATTTTCCCCTTCGATCTGTGAGGTTTTGGTTGGGTTGGTGCGTGGTCCGTACGAAAGGAAGAGAGAGAGAAGGATAGTTTTGGATGTGTGTGTGTGTGGTCCTCACACTACCATATCACCAAAATATAACCATAACTATCCAAAAATGTCCAAATTTCCAATTTAAATTAAACTAGGGTAACTTATTAAACCTTAGCATTCTCAAACTTCAAAACGCTCAAGGGTATTTTCATCATTTCACAACCTTTTTCCAGGACGGGCTATGACACAGAAGCTACAAAACAATTGTAGCAGCTGCCTTCCTATTGGAATTTCGAGCTATTCTAGCTGTGTTGCATTTAATCTTGGAGGTATATTCTCTTAACTAACTTATTTATTTTTCATTCATTTAAATTGTGTTGTATGTAGTTTATAATTGTTGTGAGTTTATGTATTTGTATGCAAATAGTTACATGTTGCATTTTGCGGTTCATGCATTAGAGTTTGAACGTGGGAAATTTGGTAGCATCTCTTTGCGTTCTTTGGGTGCATCATAGTTTTTTGTATCTACGTCGTGCACTTGAAGAATTGCAGGGAGATGCTGTCGAAATTTTCCAACGATCGAACTTTAATATGTTGGAACCATAAATTACAGCATGTAACTGTGCATTCTCAAATGAGATAGGACCCATACTGGAGGCATAAGGTGGCATGTCATAATTGAAGTTGTTGTAGCCCTTATAAATTTTTTATGTTTGCTGGTGATATGGAAAAACAGTGGATACATAATCCTAACAGATGTGCTGATGATTATTTGGATGGAATAAATCAGTTCATTGATTTTGCAATTGCAAACAATCGAGGTTCAACTCAAATTCGATGTCCTTATAGAAAGTGTAACAACTTAATGATTGAATATTTTGAAACTGTTTGATACCATTTAGTTAGAAATGGGATGATGAAGACCTATACTATGTGGAATCATCATGGAGAACAAATACAATATGCTTCATCCTCACACATTACCCGAGCAGTAGAGACAGTTGAATCTGTTGTGGACCCAAATGAACAAATTTTGGACATTATAATTGATGCTTTTCCAAATGATATTTTGAATACACATGAGGAAGTAGAAGATGATGTCCCTCCCACCATGGATAGTGAAGCATTTGAAAAACTATTAAAAAGTGCCAAGCAAGAATTATACCTCGATTACGAAGGATTTTCGGTGCTCACAACCATTGTTGAGTTGATGCTTGGCAAAATAAAGTTTCGTATATCGAACCAGTGTTTTGATTATTTTTTGGGGGTTTTCAAGAGGATGCTTCCAAAGGACAATTGCTTGCCTAAAGATCATAAAAGTGCAAAGAAGGTGTTGAGTGGTCATGGATTAGGATATGAAAAAATTCATGCGTGTAAAAATAATTGCATTTTGTTCTACTAAGAGAATAAAACGTTGGGCAAATGCCTTATAAGTAATAAGTCGCAGTTTAAAATGACCTCTCAGAATAAAACAACGAAGATTCCACAAAAAGTTAAGTGTTATCTCCCATTAAAACCCAGGTTGCAGCGATTGTATATGTCGACGCACACTGCAAGTGACATGAGGTGGCATAAGGACAGACGAGTGGATGACGATGTTATGAGACATCGTGCAGATGGAGAGGCATGGAAAGAGTTTGATCGGCTATACCTCGATTTTTCACGACAGCCTCGGAATGTTAGATTGGAACTTGCTACAGACAGGTTTAATCCGTTAGGGGTGCTAATCCAAAACCACAGCACTTGGCCAATCTTCGAAATTTTGTATAATTTATCGCCTTGGAAGTGCATGAAAAAAGAATATATGATGATGACATTGTTGATCACTGAAGATCCAGGTATGTCGATTGATGTTTATTTACAACCGTTGATCGATGAACTAAAAAAATTATGGGAAAATGGTGTTCCCACGTATGATAAATCTATTGGGAAAATGTTCACTTTGAGAGAAGCATCATGAATTGTTTCCTCATTGGTTTCGTGAAAATGTAAGTTGTTTGTGCTTTGGGTTATTTGCATAATTGTAAATGGTAAACTAACATGCCAATTTTTTATCATTAATTTAGGTGAAGAAATTGAAATGAATTCGCCCTCTTACACTGAAGAATTGTATGACTTGGCTATTGGGCCCACAAGCGTAGAATTGTACTTTGGTTGTCATGTAAATGGTATCAAGTTTTTGGCAGCTGATGGCAATCACAAGCTGTGTACACAAAACAGTGGGGTACATGTCCCGAGTGCAGGTGACATTGTAGACATTGATTTCTATAGAAAACTGACAAGTGTTGTGCAATTGCTTTACAAAGACTGCTGTCAAGTTATCCTGTTTAAGTTTCGCTGGTTTGATACAAACCTACGTAGGGTGTTGGAGGTGTTAAGTGAGAAGATTGTTTGCTATCGGTCAACACTAATAGATGTTGGGATAATGATAACCTCTACATTTTGGCAACGATGACCAAACAAATTTCTACATAGATGACCCTAAGGGCGGGAGGGGATGGAAAATAGTTCAGAAGATTGAGCACAGATGGCTGTATGATATTCCGAATCGAGATCTTGCTGACGATGGCGATTATGGTGACGTTGCTGACCAAAAATTGGAGACTTCAACGGAACTTGGTATAGATACACTGCAGAATATGACTATTGTATAAGAACCGTATCAGGTAGCTGGAGGTCCTGAAATTGAAATACCGATCGACTTTATATGATTGACCTCAGGGATCTACCGCGATATAATGCACCTGAGCACGTGAATGACAATGTTGACGTGCCTACAAATAAGGAGGAATGAGAGTCTGAAAGTGACGAAAGTGATGATATTTATTCTATTTCAAACAAGGATTATTGAAAACTTATGATATAAATGTAATGATATATAAATTAAATTTACAAATATGTGCAATGACGTTTTGGAAATTTTTGTTGCGTAAATATTTAAAAATTGGTCGCAATGACGAAAACTTAAACACCCTTGTTCTTATCTCTCTCTCAATTCTATCCGAACTCACTCTCATCTCTCTCTGTTGATTCTCTCCAGCTTTCTCTCTCATCATTCACTATCATAGTCTCTCCCTCACACACACACACACACACACACACACACACACACACACACACACACACACACACACACACACACTCTCTCTCTCTCTCTCTCTCTCCTCTATCTTTTCCTCTCCCAATTAATTGAAGGTTTGTTTATTCTTAGTTGTCATTAATTTTTCCTTCGAATGTGTTTAATTAATTGTGATTTATGTAGATTCATGATTAGATTAGGATTAAATTAAAGGAAATGTATGCATTTCACTTAATTATAAATGGTAAGCATGAATTTATTTAATTGTCATATTTATATATGTTGAAATTGTATATGATTTGAAATTTTCAGTTTGTATTATTGAAACATATGTAGATTAGGGGAAATTAATTTTGCCGCACTAGTGTAGGAATTTGTAGTGTGAAATTTGTTAAAATTTCATAACCATTATAAGAAGTTAATTACGTTGATTATTCTCGTGAAATAAAATTGAGAAACACCTTAGACCCGTTTGAGATTCTGTTAGCCATGCGTGTAGACATAGTATGCGGCTCTGCAATCTAACTGAATCTTGAATTGTCCAGTTCGGACAGTTCGGGAGTGCATTAGAACGTGTTTAGGTTTTGTCATGAACTTGGCTAAGTTTTGTTTGTGGAAAATTCAATTGTATCCCCCTAATGTTCTTTGAGTGCATACTGGATATTTGTCTATAATATCTAAGTCGTGCGTTTAAGGAACCCTAGGGAGATGCTATTGAATTTTTTGCAATTGGAAATAGTTGAGTGATTGCAAATTGCAACACAGAAAATGCATTTTCGAAGGGGACAAGATCATTACTAGAGGCATAAGGGGGCGATGAAGCGTATTCGAAATCATTAAGCTGATTAAATTCTTTGAATAGAGGCGCAATGGATAAGGAGCGGATGAATTTGTAAAATAGAAGTTGTGACCAATATTTGGATGAGATCAACAATTTTATTCAATTTGAAAGCAACCATGTCAATGTTGTGAATCGTATTAGGTGTTCTTGCGTGAAATGTAATAGTTGTGTTTGGATGACCTCAATTGTAAGATTTTTCTATCCTAACAACCGTTGTTGAGTTGGTTCACATAAAAATACAGTGCAATATGACCAATCGGAACTACGATATAATGATGGAGACTTTTAAACATATGCTTCCAAAACCAAATGCATTGCTTGTAAATTATCCTTGGTCAAGAAAGATCTTGAAAGATTTTGGGTTAGCATATGACAAGATCCATGCATGCATTGAACAATTCTGTTTTGTTTTACTGTGAGTTCAAGAAGTTAGATAAATGTACCAAGACCCATGCATGCACGAACAATTGTATCTTGAATAAGGTTTTGTGTTATTTTTCCTTACATGAAGATTGCAGAGATTGTAGTTGTCGACCCATATTGCACCTCGTATAAGATGGCATAAGGAGGAACGAGTTAATGGTGATACATTGTGACATCTGGCTAACGGCAAAGCATGGAAAGAATTTGATAAGGTTTACCTCGATTTTGATGCAGAGCCAAGATATGTCAGACTAGCACTTGCTTCTGACGGTTTCAATCAATTTGGTAATTTTTCCCCTGAAGGTACATGGAGAAAGAATTTACGGTCAAGAGTCTTTGAATACCCAAGCCAAAATCAGCAGGCGATTCCTTTGATGTATATTTGTGGCCGGTGATTGATGAGTTGATAGAATTATGGACAATGTACAAATGTCTGATATGTCTATGGGGAAAATGTTCATTTTGAGAGCCACAATTATGTGGACAATTAATGGTTTCCCAGCTTATGATGTGTTATTGGCCTGGAACACGAAAGGGTATATGGCACATGCCTAACATGAGATGATAACACATCGTCTTTTTGGCACGTTGGAAAGGTATGCTACTTGGGTCACCGAAGATGGCCCCTATGGAATCACGAGTGGTGTGACAAGCCTGAAACATTTGATGGGACAACATAGTATGAACTATGGCTCTGCCTATAGAGGGAAAATCGAAGAACACCATGAAGACTCGTATTAGTATGCAAGCAGTGGGATAAGGTCTAACCTGTGGCCTACATTGGAAAATGGTAAATATAAGAAAAAGAACCCCAATTTTACTTTCAGGCCGATTGGCAAAAATATGTCCTTAAAGTGGCTGCAAGGAGTGAAATTTCTAGACGGGTACGCTAACAATATAGCAAGACATGTTAAAATGGACACTAGGACACTGTTAGGTTTGAAGAGTCATGGTTTTCATGTCTTACTTCAACGGCTACTTCCGATTGGTATTCGACTGTACTTGGACTTCGAGGTTGTTGAGAGGATAACTTATTTGTGTCGGTTCTTTCAACAACTATGTTGTAAAACGTTGCGCAGGTCATAAATAGATGATATGGAAGAAGATATTGTGCACATCCTATATGTCAGCTAGAGAAAATATATCCATTAGAATTTTTCATGAGTATCGTGCACGTAATGATACATTTGCCATATAAGGTGAAGCTTGTTATTGTTGGATATATGCAATTGAGAAATAATCCTCTCAGTACATTAATTTGTTAATATTATTTACCAAGCGATGTAAGATTATTGTCTACGAAGGACAAGAATTAGTCTCACTCCTCATTGCACAAAAATTAATATAATATAAAAAAATTAGACATTGCACAACATAAAGTATTCCGTCTATAAAGATTTCTTGCCCCATGGAACGTTCGTTTGTAGTGTCGTTAGGGTTTAAGGTTTAGAGTATAGGGTATTCGTCGGGCACGAGTTAATTATTCCATCAGGCAAATATATTGGCATATTTGACACATTCAACTCCATGGACAATTTCCTGTGTCGGGGAAATTAAGTTTGACAGTTGAACCTTTAATATAATTGGTATATACTATGAGATTCTATACGTCAAAAATAAATATTAGGTAACATGACGAATCCCTTCAATGATTAGAAACTAAAATTTAATATTTGACGGTCATTTTATTTCCGAATTTTTTTTTTTACAACTACGCTTACTGATCCTATAATAATACAATCATGGACCCGATCATGAGTTTAAAATACTTATAATAGTGATTACAACAAAATGATACATTACACCTATTAGAGCTAAGGATGAAAACACAAGTGTTGGTTAAATCGATTGCATTATGAGGATTCAAACTCCAGAAAATTAGTTTTGACGATCCAAACATCAAACTTGTTTGAATATAGTATGAGATCGCAATTATTAGAATTAAACTTGCATAGACTACGGATCGGTTCAAAAGGTTTCGGTAAAGTTTTCTTCCCTTATATTAGGCCGAGAGCTCTTCGTTTCTGCAATTCATTGGTTTTCAAGTGCAAATTCACTCTCACTCTCTCCATTTCTTCCCAAATCTCTCCATCTCTTCTCAAATCTCTCATCTCTCACCATTCCACAAATGTATCACGTTTTGAAGTTGTTAAATTTGGAATTAAAATGTATGTTCTTAATTTATATTGTGAATTTGTTATATATATAGGGATGTGATATCCACACACCGCATTTTACTTCTCACACACCTTTTTAATTTTCGGCCTTCAGATCGGATGAATTGAAGAAATCAATGGACATAAATTCTCAAGAAGTGTGTGAGAAGTAAAATGAGGTGTGTGGATAGGACACCCTATATATTGTATATTTCTTATATATATTGTCAATGTGTTCTTCATTGTAAAACAATTGGAGAGATTGTGATGGTATGGAATTAAGATGTCATTGAAGATGGGTGGTACGGCTAAGTTAGGGAATGTCACATCTTGGGCTCGACTCCGCCGTAGCACGATATTGTCCACTTTGGACCCCGATCACGCCCTCACGGTTTTGTTTCTAAGAACTTACGCAAGCAGAACTTCCCAGTGGGTCACCCATCTTGGGAATGCTCTCGCGCGAACTCGCTTAACTTCCGAGTTCCGATGGAACCCGAAGCCAATGAGCTCTCAAAAGGCCTCGTGCTAGGCAGAGATAAGAGTATACATATAAGGCTTACAAGATCCTCACCTCTGAGCGATGTGAGATCTAACAATCCACCCCCTTAGGGGCCCGACGTCCTCGTCGACACTCTTCCGGCCAGTGAGTGGCTCTGATACCAAATTGTCATATCTCGGCCCCGGCCCCCACCACATCCAGGGCTCGACTCCGCCATGCACGATATTATCTGCTTTGGGCCCCGACCACGCCCTCATGGTTTTGTTTCTGGGAACTCATGGGGGCAGAACTTCCCAGTGGGTCACCCATCTTGGGAATGCTCTCGCGCGAACTCGCTTAACTTCGGAGTTCTGATGGAACTCGAAGCCAGTGAGCTCCCAAAAAGTTTCGTGCTAAGTAGAGATAGGAATATACATATAAGGCTTACATGATCCTCACCCCTAGGCGATGTGGGATCTAACAGGGAAGGGGACGGATGGTGCGGGCAGACGTGTAGGAGAATGCATTACGAGGTGACGATAATTTTTTTTATGCTTGTAATTTTTTAGTAAGTATCAGAGCAACTCCGTCCTGAAAAACCTCCTAGTCAAGAGTCAATTCAATCCACCCAAATGAATAGTAATTGAATGCAATGAATAGTAACTACCTAAGTGCATCTTTACTTTATAAAATAATAGAAAAATAATTTTATTTTTAATTTCGGATAGGATTTTTAACCAATTTTGTCACGCCACGTGTCATTATTCGAAAGAACAATTTTTGTGAATAGGTTTTAATGTAGAATTTTAACCAATTTCGTAGTGCCACATTTCATGATTTTGTAAGAATTTTATGAATAGATTTTCGGTAAGATTTTGAACCAATCATGTCGCACCACGTGTCACTATGTTTAGAATCCATTAGGATAGATTTCGATAAGATTTTCAATTGGTCATGTTGTGTCATGTGGCATTATCTACAACCTCATCCTTTTCTTTTGCCCATATAAACCCTACATCCATCCTAATTCATACACCAAACCCAAGCTAGCTTAGAATCCTTCTTCATAGTTTATAAATCATGAGTTCTTACAATATTTCTTCAAGGAGATTGTATGAAATCGATGAGCAAGAGAAAAAATTGTTGAGGAACATGAAGAATTGTTCAATCTTGAGGATGGTGCATATGAGGTGTTCGTAATGAAGAATTACATAAAGTACTAAAAATAAATAAGAAATTACTAAAGTCTGTGTAGCTAGGATATGTGGTGCTAGAACCCCTCCGCTTGTTCCCTCGTTTCTTGCACGTCTTCTTCGCACCATGTCCTCTTTTTCCGATGTCCAAAAATATTTTAGAATTCGGAGACATTCCTTCTAGAGGTTTGTTCATGTGCCACGACCTTGGTGAGCCATCATTTCTTCTCTAAGCATCTCCTTTTCTTGATTAAGTAGTCATCTTTATCCCTCATTAGCCGTATCACATCTCTCAGTAGCTGCTAAGATTGCCTGCATAGTTGTAGGTTTTCCCTCATCTCTAGTCGTGTCCTGCGCCAAGTTCAGTTCACCTTAGCGAGGAAGTTCGTCCATATATTTTGTATGCTCACCCTTGGAAGAACTCCTTTTTTTCTTTGCAGCCCTTCTATTTTGAGGCCTTAGGGACCGATGAGTCGGCTCCGTCACTACTTCAGGCATCCGTTCCAACACTTCAAATGAGTTGTATTCCTGTTGGTGCGAGCCCACTTCTGGCAGAGAGTGTAGAGGGATGTCGTGCATGATAACTTCTGGACCGGTTGGCATAATGTTGTATTTGGGACAATCTTTGACAACATTCCAACATTCCCAGCGATTGGTTGAGGTTTTTCCAACGATCTTGAAGACCTTGATTCGTTCTTGTAGCGCCAAGCTTCTCGCAAAACAAGGTATGAACCATATTCCAAACTTCTCGCAACTGCATCTCATTACTTGTAATCGGGTCGTGAGTAGCCTAAACCCAACATTCACACAACATAATATCTTCGACGACCGTCCAATTAGCCATTTTTTTTTCACACAAAAGTATATGAAAAACTTTGGTTGAAAGTATTGAAAATATTGAAATGTGGTGTAAGGTGGAAGATGATGGTTAGGTATTTACAGGGAAAAAAAAATTAACTTTTCGTTTTATTTTTTATATGTATTTTTAAATAGTTTTTATAATTTTTTAATAATTTTTATTAAGTTAATTAATCTGGACCGTTTGATTTCAAAAAGATTGAAATCCAACAGCCAAAAATTGGACATATGGCCAACAGTAAGAATTCTGACATTTTTTTATTTTAATTATCTGGCCGAAAAACCTAGACCGTTGATTTGAAAATCGAATAGTCTAGATTTTTCTATGTCACTAGCAGTTGGGTTTAAATTTCAAAATTTTTTGACTGTTGGAAATCCAACGGTGCAGAAAACTAGCCATTAAAAATCCATCGGCCACGGACGCGCCATGTGGCCCATCATTCCGTTTCACTTAGTGAGCCTTCAACGAAGACCCGTTCTTCTTCGCGTTGTTCGGAACGTGGTCCCATGCACACGTGTTTGACACGCGCCAGCTGCAAAAATAAAAATAAAAATTTAATTCACATGGCTGACGTCATGATGATGTCAGCCTAGCTTCAAGTAGGTCGGGTATTGGGTCAGTCAATTTTGTACTAATCATGTTGCTAGCCTCCCCCGAAGCCCAACTGATTCGAAGGGGTGGAGTGGGTTTTTAGGGGGGAAGGGGAAAAATGGGTTGTTGCCCAATTGACAGAGGGGGTTGGAGTTGCTCTCACTAATTTTTTTTCCATTATAAATTACTATTAAAAATATTACATATATTTTAAAAGTTGGCCATTTTTATAATTTTTTAAAATAGATGCATAGGCACCACACTATTTCTTTTGCCCTACGAGTATGGGTTGAATATGACTCAAGAATTAGGCGTCTGGCATCTCTCAGAATCCATGCAATGTTGAATCACTCTCGATAGGTGCACTTATTCATACTAACTACCCTATCACTATCCACCAAACGGCGTCCAGCATTCCTCCAAATTCAGGCAATGTTGAATCATAAGAGCACTCATTCGTACTAAGTGCGCTATGGCTATCCATAAATGGGCGTACATCTCCCCCAATGTGAAGCACGCCCTAATGATAGACCTCTTAGTAAGTTCATTTTTTAATTTAGTACTTTTTGTTCAAACATGTTAATTTTAATTAGGGTTTCCATTATAAATGGTCTATGAAATTAATCAACATCATCAATATGATCTCTGAAATTGAAAATCAATAAATGTAGTCCCTAAAAAAAGATGCATCGAATCAATTGGTCCTTCCGTTACAATTCCGTCAAAATTTCAATTATGTGCTGATGTGGCACGTAACTAGCCCCATTAGTCTAATTAAATATTACTATATAGATTTAAAATGTTTAAATTCAACACATAACTGGTCCCACTAGTCTAATTAAATATTATTATATGGATAAAAATGTTTAAATAATAATAAAATTTTAAAGTTTTATATAATTAAAAACTCAAAAAATAAAAATGGAAAAAAAAAAGAAGATGATGAATTGTTTATCTTCTTCTTTGCCTTCCACCGGAGGAAACCATTACAGTCCCCACCAGGGCCGGTCCTGAGTTTTTGGGTGCCCAGTGCGAAAGCTCAAAACATGCCCTTTTTTAATATGGAAACATATGTTTAAAAAAAATATTTAACGAGGGCTGGAACCAGTCGAAGCTGGGGCCTAGGCCTTCACGCCCAAATTATATTACTTGAGAAAATATACAACCGGGGGGG
>JAOTRO020185572.1:0-10949 GCA_028566515.2 Pyracantha coccinea | reverse complement strand
GCCACAAAATCTTTTGTCTTTCTAAATCTTGTTTGCCTTTTATCAGAATCATGGATACTTGTGGTGGGAATGTGACTCGTTAGCCTCATTATAGTTTGATGGGTTGAATTTAGCAATTGACCTCCGCTTTGCGACATGCTTTCCCTAGGAATAGCGGGTAGAGTTGTACATGGAAATTGCTCGGAGTCACAATGTTACTGAGCTGAATGTAGTTAGTGCTTGCGAGGAGGCTGAGGATTGGCTCAAGAAAATGGAAGAAACTTTGGAAGGTATGTTAGCCCCAGCGGCAGAGTAGGCGAAGACCGCAGGTTACTTTCTCCAGGGTAATGCGAGATTTTGGTGGAAATCAGTGAAAGACTCTCGGCCACTTATCTTGGTGATGACTTGGGCTACTTTCAAGAGACTCTTTAGTAAACACTTTTTGAGCCTCGAATACCAATTGAAAAAGAGACAGAAATTCTTGGATTTTCACCAAGGCAACTATCGATTACGGAGCTGGATAGTATTTTTCGACGATTGGTGAGACACCACCTCCCGATTTATGGAAACCCACGAAAAATGATGGTACAACTTGAAATTGCTCTGAATTATGATATCTGCGAACTCGTGGCACCACAAACTTATGCATCTTATAGAGAGATAATTCAGGTAGCTTTGAGGATTGAACAATCGCGTTGGAACAAAGTTACCCAGAACCAGCCTCGAAATCAAAATCACCGGGTCAAGGTTTCAGATCTCAGGGCACTAGGGAGTCTTCCACTTCTTCTTCTTCTTCTTTTGGCCCTAGACACTTATTTTCATTCAAACACATTGGTCAGAGTTGGGATCTTCTAGTAAGGGATCTGGCAATGAGATGGCGAGACAGCATTTTTGTCACTTCAATCTAGCAGTCATGGTTTGTGCACGTTGTGGTAGTCATCATTGGGGAGAATGCATTGCAGATGCAGGCTCGTGTTTCAAGTGTGGTGGCACTGGACACTATGCCTATAATTGGCCTATTGGATGCCCAACAGAGAATTTTACTTCTAGTTCAGGTTATGGTGAAAGTAGTAGTTCGAGTACTCAAAATCCTATTCAGAGATAATTGCAGTATTCTAGTACAGCCAGCTTTTGACAATCATGCTCAGGGTAACCGAGCAGGCCGCAATAATCAGGGTGCTAGAACTCGTGGAGGTCGTAGTGGTAGTTCAGAATGACAGGCCCACAAACGTATTAATGCCATAACTCAGCAAGATGCAGAGTAGGATCCCAGAGTTATCATGGGTACGTTACTTGCTTTTGGTCATTGGGTTCGTGTTCTAATTGATCCAGGTGCTACATATTCATTCATATCTCGACAATTTGCATGGGTTGTGAATCTACAACCTACGCCACTTGGAATTGATATGTTTATACAATTTCGCCTAGAGATTTATTTTGTGCGCAATAGGAATTTAGGGATTGTCCAGCTATAGTTAAAAGGGAACTTGTGGAGGCCAATATGATTCCTTTTAAACTAGTAGAGTTTGATATCATTTTAGGAATGGATTGGCTATCCAAGCACAATGCGTATGTCAATTGTAGAGATAAATTTGTGACATTTGATCGCCCTGGACGACCAGCAATCACGTTTCAAAGTGAGCGAAAGATTCTCCAAAATAGTATTATTTCCACCCTCAGGACGACGAAGTTATTAAAAAAGGGTTGTAAAGGATTCTTGGCTCACGTAGTCACACAGGGCGAACCTTCCATGTGTGTTGGGGATGTGCCAGTGATGAATGAATTCACCGATGTCTTTCCTGAAGATTTTCCAAGGTTACCACCTGCAAGGGAAGTTAAATTGACCATCGACTTACTTCCAGGTACTAACCCTATTTCTTTAGCACCATATCGAATAACACCAGCTGAATTTAGAGAGTTGAAGATTCAACTTCATGAGCTTGTGGATAAAGGCTATATCCAACCCAGCATGTCTCTATTGGCTGCTCATGTACTATTTGTGAGGAAGAATGATTGGTCAATGAGACTCTGCATCGATTATAGATAACTTAATCGGGTGACAGTGAAGAACTATTATCCCCTACCTCGTATTAATGACTTATTTGATCAATTGAGGGGTGCTCGGGTATTCTCTAAGATCAATCTTCATTCAGGTTACCATCAACTACTGATCTGGAATGAAGATGTACCGAAGATCACTTTTCGCACACTGTTTAGACACTATGAATTCTGTGTCATGCATTTTGGATTAACGAATGCACCTGCAGCTTTCATGGATTTGATGAATAGATTTTTCAGACCGTATCTTGATTTGTTTATGATTGTATTTATCGATGACATCTTGATTTATTCTAAGGGTAATGCTGAGCATAGGAAACATTTGAAGTTAGTGTTGGAGAAGTGAAGCAAGCATCAGTTGTATGTGAAGTTTAGTAAGTGTCAATTTTGGCTAGACCAGATCAGTTTTCTCAAGCATGTGGTTTCCGCTGAGGGAATTTGTGTGGATCCTCAAAAGATTTCTAAAGTGGCAACGTGGGAACAACCGAAGAATGTCACAGAAGTGAGGAGTTTTCTTCGGTTAGCTGGTTATTACCAACATTTTTGGTAGGATTTCTTGGTGATTGCCTTGCCTCTTACTAAATTAACCCGGAAGGTAGTCAAATTCAAATAGGACGAAAAATACGAATGGACTTTTCAAGATCTTAAACATCGACTTACTCATGCCCCCGTCCTTGCTCTTCCGGACGATGGCGGTGAGTTTGAAATCTATTGTGATGCATCCTTATTAGGCTTGGGTTGTGTTCTGATGTAGCATGGGAAAGTCATCGCCTATTCTTCCAGACAACTCAAACCTCACAAGAAAAATTACCCCATTGATGATCGAGAACTTGGAGCAGTAGTCTTTGCTTTGAAAATTAAGCGACATTACTTATACGACGAGAAGTACCGCATCTTTACATATCACAAGAGCTTTAAGTATGTTTTCACCCATAATGAGTTGAACTTGAGACAGAAAAGGTGGATGGAACTCATTAGTGACTACGATTGCATTATTGAGTAACATCCTGGTCACGCAAATGTCGTAGCGAATGCTCTTAGCTGGAAATCATGTAGACAACTTGCCTTCTTACGAACTATACATGTTTCGCTATTGTTTTCTCTTAAGGGAACTGGCATTGCGGTGACGCCAAATCCCCAGGGAGCATTGTTGGCGCACTTCAAAATTAAGCCTATTTTGGTGGATCTGGTTCTGGAAGCTCAAGAGCAGGATTAGTAGTATGCAGACCTAAAAGAATAGGTGCAGAATGGATTGAGGCAAGATTTGAGGATTCAGAGAGATGAAGCCTTGATGATGGGAAATAGATTATTCGAGCCTAAAAACAATGAAGACATGAAAAAGGAAATTCTTGATGAAGCTCACATTTTGGCATATGCCATGCACCCAGGAAGTACTAAGTTGTATAACACTATTCGTCTGTTCTACTATTGGTGTGAGATGAAATAGGATGTTGCAGAGTATGTGAAGAGATGTATAATTTTCCAGTAAGTGAAAGCGAATAGACAGAGGCCGGAAGAGCTAATGCAAAATCTCCCTATACTAGCTTGGAAGTGGGAGGATATCATCATGGATTTTATGAATGGATTACCGAGCATGCGGTCAAGGTTTGATGGCATATGGGTGATTATGGATAGGCTCACTAAGACTGCTCATTTCTTACCAGTTCGACATAATTACACATTCGAGAAGCTAGCACAGTTGTTTGTAGATAATATTGTTAAACTTCACGGTATACCCGTCTCCATTGTTTCAGATAGAGATCCAAGATTTACCTCCAGATTTTGAAAAGTGTTTCATGACGCCATGAATACTCAACTTTTGTACAACACTGCCTATCACCCACAAACTGATGGTCAATCTGAGAGGACGATCCAAACTTTGGAGGATATGCTGAGGGTGTGTGTTCTCCAATGGAAGGGTAGTTGGGATAATTATTTACCATTGATCAAGTTCACCTACAATAACAGTTACCATTCCAGCATCAGCATGGCACCTTCCGAAGTATTGTATGGAAAAGCCTGCCAAACACAACTGTGTTGGACTGAAGTCGGTGAGCGGGTGTTTGTGGGACCAGATATTGTCAACACCATTGATGCTAACATCTAGTTGATAAAGAGGAATTTGAAGATGGTGCAAGATCAACAGAAGAGCATTGCTGACTGACACTCTAAGGATCGTGAGTATGTGATTGGTGATTTTGTCTTTCTGAAGTTATCGCTTTGGAAGGGTGTGGTTCTGTTTGGTGAGCGAGGGAAGTTAAGTCCTCTATATGTCAGCCCTTACAGAATTACAGAGAGAATTGGCCCAGTTGCTTATAAATTGGAGTTACCACTAGAGTTGTCGCAGATACATGATGTATTTCATGTTTCCGTGCTTTGGAAGTACGTACCGAATCCATCTCATGTTTTACAGCCGCAACCATTAGAACTGAGTCAGGACATGAGTTATGTTGAGGAGCCAGTGGAGATCATCGACCGACAAGATAAAGTGTTGAGAAACAAGGTCATTTTGTTAGTAAAGGTGTTGTGCAGGAACCACGCAGTCGAGGAAGCCACGTGGGAAACAGAAGAACTGATGAAAAGTTAATATCCGTACCTGTTTACGTGAGGAAGTAAATTTTAGGGATGAAATTCTCTTAAAGGGGTAGATTGTGATACCCTGTCCTTAATTTAACATTTTTGTATTATTAAATAGTGTGAATTTATCAAAATGCCCTCATGACAAGAATGTTGACTTTCGCTGACCACCTCGTCGAAACGCGTACGACTAATTTTCTTAGTTTATTCTTATTGTACTCATCACCACGAATGCGTAGGCATGAATGGATTCGAATTTGGAGTTATAACGAATACTTTACGTTTCAAAAAGTTGAACGTTTTTCAGGCTTTCCACGTTTCATCTCTTGTGATCTTAATTTGTGAGCCATTGGGACCCAGTTTGGATCCTTGTCCCCTTGTTTTTTCCCCCTTACCCGCGCATCCCCCTTCCCCTTTTCCTTTATCTGTCACTTATCTTTCTCTCTCTCAAAACTCTCTCCCTCACCAACCCTCCCCAAGGGTACCACACACAACAACAACAACATCAACAAGGACATCACCACCACCACTTTCTCCCTGGGTGAAACCATGAACTTAGAATGAACGAGGAACCCTCCCAACTTTCTGGTGACTCAACTTGGTAGTGGCAACGCGTAAGGTGGCATGTGGCTTCTGGGTTGCTGCCCCATGGCGACGGGTGGGGGAACCGAGGTCCCCTATTAGATTTTTGACATCTTGAATCTGATTACGATGTTCGTTTCCCCAAATTCAATCGTCTTGTTAAGATTTACTAAATTGTCCTCTTTTGCGCTTAGGTGTGTCGTTTGAGGTGCACGTTGGTAACAAAGTATCTGTGAGTGGGCCCCTTCTAAAATGCATGATTTTATTACTAGAAATGCATACATGAAAAGCATGATTTTATGACCATGTTTATCAAACGTTTATGAGTTATTGAATTTACACTTTATGAAATATCATGCTTTATCGAATTTACGTTACATAAATATGTATGAATATGATCTATGATATGATGTTTGAGCTATTGAGCTCCGATGAGATATATTTTGGAAAGATTATGTTCAAGATTTTCTATGCTTACATAGTGGATATTTATATATATATATATATATATATATATATGTATGTATGTATATGTGCCTTCGGGTGGGCGATGTAGTGTCTTCGGGCGGAAGATATATATGCATTCGCAAGCGATGTAGTGCCTTTGGGCGGAAGATATATATGCCTTCGAGCAGGTGATGTAGTGCCTTCGGGCGATTGTGATACGACTACTAAGCACACTATATACTACATATGTTTTATGAAGGTTTTATGGTATGCTAGGGCTTTCGGAAAACCTATTACTTATTATGCTATATGAGTTTTCTAAAATTGGGGGTTAGTACATTGAAGAATAATTGTTTTAGTATTACATATATATATATATATAAACTTGGTGCACTCATGTTTTGTTTTGCGCCTCTTTCAGGACCTAGGAACGAGGCATACGACCCAAGCTACAAGGCATTCCCATATCAGTGAATTTGTATCCTTTTCTCTGCGTAGGACATCTCTTGTAATCACACTTTTTAATAGTCATTCTGCTTGTATTTCGAATTAGTAGTATGCTCTGAAAATGTTCATGCATTGTGACTTTTAATATGTTGACAGTTGAATATTTAAGGTTTGTATTTGGATATTATATTGCGTGGTTACACGTGAAAATTATATGCATGTTTCACATGTTCTCGACGTATGCATTCATTAATTGACTTGCATCACCCTCGGGTGTCGACCAGCACATGGCCATCCCGTTGTCTTTCGAACACCGAGATCGGGGCTTGTCACCTTTCCTCTCTCTAACTCTCTCTTTGTATATACTAGCTTTCATGCACTCGCTCATGCCCATGCAGAAGGCATTTTTTTGAATCACGGCGTGCTACGTGCGACTTACATGTTTTAAATGTATTTATATGCGTGAATTGACAAAAGTAAAGTCAAATATTTGAAGTAAATGAATAATCTTATATCATGTTAGAGAAAAAAAAACCCCTCACATAGCAATCAAAGTAGCTGAATTCACATAATAAAATCAGTCTTTCAATTTCCATCTAAATTCTATTGAATTTACATTAAGAATAGAGAAAATTGTGAGGCTAAGCTCACCCCTCCCTCTTAGTGTAGATAATATCGTTTGTTCAAAAAAAAAAAAGATAATCATTTGACAACTAATTTAATCACATTATCATGCGCGTGCAAAGACCTTTTTTTATAACCGGCATTATACGCCTCTTAAAATGTTTTGAACGTGTTCAAAAATAGAGAAAATAATATTTAATGAATAACTGATTGAATCATATTATTGCTAGCGTATTATGAGGTACTAATTAAAAAAAATGTACAAAAAGAATTAATTATTAAAAGGACAATGTTAAAATGATGAAAATACCTCTGCATTATTTTGGGTTGCTTTTGAAATTTTTTGTTTTAGGGGTATTTTTGCAAAATTTTTTGGTGAAGCTTGTGACCCCAAAAGGGGTTGTTGGCTTTATATATAACTAGCCCCTAATTATTAAAAAAAACTATAAAAAAATTAATTATTAAAAAAACACTGTTAAAATGACGAAAATACTCATGCCACATTTGATTCATTATTTTGGGTTGCTTTTGAAGTTTTTTGTTTGAGAGGCATTTTTGTCCAATTATTTTTTATTTTTTATTCAATGGATCCTTGATTTTATATATAAAGAAGATATGTATGTGTGTGTGTGTGTCTATATATATATATATATTTTAAAATTTTCGTACCGATAGGAATTAAAGAATGGCAAATTGACAATAGAAGATCATGTACGAAATTGGTATCAATACATCCATAAACTTTCAGTCTTCACGAGCTACCAATTAACTATTAAACTTGCGCTCAGCAACCAAAAAAAAAACAGAAGAAAAAAGAAAAAAAAAAGAACAAGAAACTATTAAACTTGATTTATCATGCAAGTAGTTGCAAGCAAATATTTAAACATAACTACGTTATTAAGCAATCAGTCAATTAGTTATATAAAAGTAGATAAAACAATTAAGTTAGGTCAGGAATGTAGCGTAAAGCAAACAACAAAAAACATAAAAAGGAGTCTGTGATCTTTCCCTCTTTTTGTTTTGGTTTTTTTTTTTTCTGTAAACATATTCAACAACCATAGACACCTAGAGTATCCGAAGCAAAATTAAGACTGTATATACTAAATATGCATTAGTTAAGATTATGTTCCATACACATATAAAAGACATAATGCTATCATTATGTGTCATAACCTTCAAGTTAAGTTTTATTTTTATTAATATTTTAAGTTGAGGGACCATTATTCGGTTTAGATCTATACTATTATAATTTGGGCATTTAGATCCGGCTCCAAAGAATCAACATAATTTTAGGGTAAATCCAATATTATAAATTTATAACAAAAGGAATATGTTCAAAGAAATTACTTTCACGTTTTTTTTTTTTGATAAACTAAAAAAATTCTTATGGCAACCAATCTTTTGATGGTCAATAATTAAATAAAGAAAATAATAAGTTAGGTTCTCATCCCTCATTTCTCCTTTTCATTAATTGAAACCTTATTTCTTTTTTATTTTTGATCAAGGTCCCTTGACTCTTCTTCATGTCATTATTTGAATATTAAATTATTTACAAGTCATTATATGTCAATTTAAAAATGAAAAATTATTAATCATTTTCAAATATAATCTTTTTAGTATTTTTTTTGGTCATATATTTCTATTTATAATCTGCTTTTTTTTTAATTTATACCCATATTTCATTTAGTTTTAATTTGTACCCATAATTTTGAAATTTAATATGTACCCATATTTTCAATTTAATTTGTACCCATAGTTTTGAATTTAATATGTATCTATATTTTTAATTTAATTTGCACCAATATTTTTTTATGAACGTACCCAGCTAATTATGTGTTTATTTTATGTTTTAAAATATAGCAATAGTTATTTCTTGCATTAATAATTATGTGGGTACATTTTTTTTTTGCTAGAACTATGTGAAGAACAAATTACTCTGTTATTGATTTTTAAGTAATTGTTATATTTATAACAATATTATTTGGATTTGTTTAAATTTCATAATTTGTGGGATATTGAATGCATAAATGCATGAGTTAAATCCCTCAAATGATGCTAGGGACCTTGATCAAACTATTTAAACAAATAAGGCTTCATTCTAACAGCTAGGTTGATTAGCGATCGAAACCAAAATGATCCAAAAAAAAAAAGGTAATCTCTATTCGCAAATTTGCCCTACTAACAAATGCAAAATATCCACACTAAAATTAGGTTATTTTGTTGCACATATATTATTGTATTAAAAAACACTTTGCAAATATATTATTTGTACACATATTTATAGGAGGATAATCAGGTTGTCGATGCATTAGTTTCATTTGGTGCGGCTCACAATGCTTATTATTGGTGGTCCACAGTTCCATATTTTGCTTCTGCCGCTCGTGCTTGTCACATTTCATTTCATCAAGTTTTTCGTTATCGTCGATTTTTTTTTTGGTTCTATTTGTCGTTCTTGGCTTCATCCCTCTGTTTGTATCTCTTTGTTTAGTGATGGAGGACATAGAGTCGTTCTATCGGGAAGTTAGCCATTTCTAATCACTCTGAGTATAAGGGAAGTAACCTACTATTGTAGTTGACGCTAAATCCAGGACCTTGATTCTTTCTGACCACTTTGTGTGTTAGAGAGAGAATACTTTTGTAGTTCAATGATCAAGCCTTATGAATAGTTCAACTCGTCTAATCCTTCATCATCCTCATTATTAATTTATACATAAAAAAAATTCTTGGGAAATACGGCACTAGTGTCATTTTATACCTTGCGTTCTTCTTTGTTTTGCAGGTGATCTAAACATCGATCACTATCTCTTTACTTGTTGACCAAACTTTAACCAACATTCAACCAAGTTTTGATCTAACATTACCTAATCTATAAGATTAATTAATCATCCAAATCTGTCTAGCGGATCACAAAAACTAATTACTTCTCGAAAGAACAAGAAATATTTATAGATTTGTTGTAATAATAGACTAATGATAAGATATCTACTCTTATGACATTTAATTAATTATGAAGCACAAGTAATACTATTAATTTAGAGCTCAGTTGATAACTAGAAGTTATTGATGGTGATAGATTTCCTAAATCCTATAAAATATGAAACGATATGCCAATGATTAATTAGAAGGCAAGTACACCCTCGGAACCCTTTCATTGTATTGAATTTAATCAAGGTTCTAAAAATCGCTAGGTGTTAGTCGGGCGGTGGGCAGGGCCCTAGCGCCTAGGCTGATTTATGTAAATTTATTATATATCTTGTAAATAAGTGCCTATTTACACCTAAAAAAAAACTATACTTGGATAGATAATAAAATATTGATAAAATGCAAATTAGGTACATCATTTCCATAATTATTGGATGAACTTGTAGTAAATCCATCATTTGCAAATTAGGTACACCATTTCCATATGTATACCACCATGAAACCAAAAAAGAAAAAAGCACACAATTAATAAAAAATATAAATAAAAAAACTGCCTAGGGCCGCCTAGGTGCTGCCTAGCTCTCCGCCTAGGCCCGCCTAGCTCTCCGCCTAGGCCCGCCTAGCTTCTAGCTGATTTTTTCAAATGCCTTGCCCAAAATCGGGGCGGGTCTCCACCGTCCAGGACCTAGGGGGCCGCCTAGGCCGAATTTTAGAACAGTGAATTTAATATTATCGTCCACACATCTGCATTTTCATATATTTTAGGGCTCGTTTGAAAATGTTTTAAAATGACTGAACGTGTTTTTGGTAAAAATGTTTATGAATTCTTAAAGCACTTTAAGTGTTTCTTGTAAGGGTTGGTTTTGAATTGTGGTACTTCAAAGAAAAACAGCTTATTAAAAAATTTGGAACATCAAACGTGGTTGGTAAAAAAAAATGTTTTTTCTTTCTTTCTAAAAACTGCTGCAAATGACTGTATAAAAAGAGAAGCAATGTCTACCATACATCTAAACAAAGTTGTTTTTTTTAAAGCATAATAATCAGTGTCTATTTAATGAAATCTTCAAATGGCAAGTGTACCCCAACATATTTTAAAAAATTACAATTATTGCCCTACATTATGCTCTTTCAATTATTATATCAGATTAAATATCATATCATTTTTAGTCATTTAACATATTAATAGTAATTTATATAAAAATTTACTAAACATATCCAGAAACTTTTTTTCTCTATAAGCACTTTTACAAACAAAAAAAATAAAAAAAATTGCCAAACACTTAACAACTTTATTTCACAGCTGTTTATTCTCC